>JAAGKR010001156.1:0-139292 GCA_011419295.1 Clarias macrocephalus
GTGAAATTACTGAAAGATTTTAAATGTACATCATACAGTAGCTGCTTAATGAATTGTAGCAATGTATGTCAATACGATAGTCAAGATGTTCATTTACTGTTCAGACTCAAACAACATTTTGACCACACCCTATTTTCACTGACAATACAAGCTTAGTTTTTAAAAACAAACAACCAACCAGACAAAAAAAAAGGTGCAATGTGTTCAAATTCACAAGGGAGCCATTTGTGATCAGTTGAAAAAGGTATACGTAATTCTAAAGAATTCTTGAAAGAAGAAATATCAAAGAGAAAAAGAAAAACAAAGAGCAATTAAACAACTAAATATCTTGAGCATAGAAATCATATAAAGAGCAGAAAACAGAGGATGAAACCAGATTGGAATTTGGTAAATAATGAGTAAAGCAAAAGGTCGGGCCTGGCTGAGGCTGGCATGTGTTTGGAATTTCCCCTGCGTATCTAATCACACAACTGACTCCCAAGGATTTTTTTTTTTTAAAGGAAAACCAAAGCACCAGAAAAAAAAGAAAGAACTGTACAAAATAGATTTTAGTACAAAATTTATTAGTAATAACAATATTGTGGGATTAAAACGTTAAAAGATTATCTTTGCTTTGTTTAACTAGCGTTCGAAATAACCTAACAAAGCACCAGTAACTATAATTAGGCTGACATGCCCAGGAAAAATAAAACTAGTGTACAAATTGTAAGATATCAAGTTTTTATATATATATATATATATATATATATATATTTTTTATATTTATTTATTTATTTTTTTTTAAAATTTTTACGTAAATATGATGCGCTACAAGATATACACCATATACACTGCAGTACAAATAAGAGGAACTCCACATGAAAGAAGATGCCAATTGTTAAAAATTTATGAATTAATTAGCATTTTTTTAAAACACTTATTATTATTATTATTTAAACTCCATTTTAACATATACAAGCTATTTTGGAAAATGTAAATAATATTGTAATAGAATTCATATCCAAACATAATAATTCATTGCTGAGTAACTGTACTGTGAAATGACTGACTATCTATCTATCTATCTATCTATCTATCTATCTATCAAAAGCAGCATTAAAACATTAAACTATCAAATCAGTTTTTTTTTGTTTTTTTTTACGAAAAAGTTTAAAAGTAGATGAAGACACGTTCCATTGCAAGAAGCAGACAATAATATCAGAAAATGTAAAATCACTGCAGGGACTTGCTCGCTTCCCACTAAACCTACTCAGTCAGGTACTGTAGGCTATGGGCCTGCAAGGTTGGGTTGACTGTTTTTTTATTTCCATTTATGTAATGCTGCGACAAGATCTAGATATTCTAAATAGATACTACTGTGACAATATCTATTTAAAAATATTATAGCATATATCTGAACCAAATTGAGCATATTTAAAAGAAAATGCCTTTAAATACCAAATACATATTCTCTAAACAACTATCTATCATTTCTAAATAGATGCCATGCATGAACTGGATTCATCTATGTTTACATACAGCATGTATATGAAAATAAAAATTTGCGAGTAAAAAGCTTATTTGGCTTCAGATCGCAGAGTGAAACAAAAATATCGCCTTTTTAAAAATTTCCCATCAGATTCGGCGGTTGTTTTTAACAAATTCTACACAGCGTGCATTTACTTCTGTTATTATGGATTTACCACTAGGCTACAGTATATAGCTACTAGTAAACTACTTATTTGCAAAAACCTGTCAACAAAAATTCAGTGACATATCAGTGTTCATTTTGCTCCGTAAGCATGCAGAGCACAAAAAAAAAAACGAAACTATCTCTATGAACACGTTTTTTAATTGAAAGGTAAAAGACAAAAACGTGTCTGAAATGGGTGTAATAGCAGATAAATCTGATAAAGTAAATTATAGATAAAGTCATTATGGCCCGTAAAAGTCATAAAGTATGCTGCTGTTAATAAGAAGTAGCTTAGTGTGAAAATTATCTGATGGTCAATTTAGTCTCACACTTAAACGACTGATGGATGTTTTACTTTAGGTGCTCCCCAGCACTTGAATTTCAATGACCGGATTTTGACTTTGATGCTGGTGCCAGGTTCCTTTAACTATGTTAGTGAGGTCATGCCAAGAAGTTCAAACACCCCTTCAATGAGAGGGCAGAAAGAAGGGGAAAAAATATGTTATTGTCCTGCCACAAGAGTAAAGCCTTTAACACTGTGTGGGAGAGGTACCCCCCTCCAAAAAAACTCTCTCACACACACACACACACACATACTGCACAGTAGGCATGCAACTCTAACCCAGACGAACAACGAACCAGACCTTGTACTTATTTATTTATTCAAATAAAAATAGCAAATCACTGTTTATGAAGAAGTACGTGGTTATGCGCTAGGCCTTTCACCTCACGCGAAGCACTAAACGTAGGATACACACAAAAGACAAGTGCAGAACGCAGACGCCGAACATACAGTCTAGATCCGAAGCATGTTAATAGTGACTTACCAAGGCTCTGTTTTATTGTTTCCAAATCGTCTCTCTATACTCACTGTGCCTGCAGCATTTGGCAGGAGGTTTGAAGAGTCCAGTCCACTGTGGCCCACGAGCAACAGAAAACATGCAACTTTAAAGAAAAGAAAGAAAGAAAAAAAAAACCCTTGATAACGAAACGCAGAAAGCAAAAAAGGACTAAGGAAAGCAATGCGGAATATGATTCAGACCCCATGAAAAAAAAAAACAACAACATAAAAACATAAAAAAAAAACTAAAAGTTTCGGTATTTATAAGAAATTGATTTCCCTGATAGTAAAAGCATAAATACACCTAGAGGTTTGAATGTCTGTAAAACCTCTGAATCCACGAAATGGGTGCCTGCTTAACGACCAAATGACAGGCAACATCTGTTTGTATGAAAGCCAAGATCGAGTCTTAAAAAAAAAAAATTGGCTTGGTTCTCTTTCACTCTCTCTCTCTCTCTCACTCTCTCTCTCACTCTCTCTCTGTCTTGCGCTCTCTCCCACTCTCATTCGCTTTCACTCTCACTGCTGAATAAAAACGAAGGAGAAAAAAGAAAGAGTGTGCAAATCGGGCTAGGGAGGAAATAGTTGTGCAGTAGTGCTGTCACCCCTTAACCTCGTCGCTTCTGCCTGCTCCTCTCTTCCAGCTGCTGCAGCGAGAGGCAGTCCAGGTAAAACTTCTCTACCATCCTTCTGCTCGCCTCTCCCAGATCCTCTGCCCGACCAAACCCCCACCCTTACACACACACACACACACACACACACACACACACACACACACACACATACACACACACACGCTTCTTGGAAGACTTCCCTACACCAAAAATAAATACTAATCTGCAGTTCTATTTGCCTCTTTAAATGTGCCCTCTGGCCTTTTGCCACCTTTTGCTGACACACACACACATGTACACACTCCTTTATAAACAAACAAACAAACAAACAAACAAACAAACATGCAAATTTCAAATAGCTGCTGATTGTTTACGAACAAGCAATATTTTTTCATCTATAAACTGAAATGATGGCTATTTATTTTACCTACAATATGGTCCTCGGAGCAACAATGACACTTACATACACTACTGAAAGCATGACACATAAAGAGAACGGTACAGTTTAGTTCGAACCACAGAGTGAACACATGAAATTGTAAAACCCCGGCTCGTCTTATTGCACGTTTTTGCAGATCGGCAGCAATCAGGTTCAGCACGTGGCAATGCAGACACCCATAAAAACAGTGCGAGCTTGCTAAATATACGCACGTAAATAAAAACAGCTAGCGCCGGGTATGTCTGGTGTATGCTGTCAGCGCCGGCCCTGAGGGAGGAGAACTACTGTATGTCACTCCAGGTCAGGCTTACGAGCCAGAAACATCATCTCCTGATTCTCTCCCTTTAACGTCGCGCTGCCTGTTCTAGTCGGCAAAGTGGGGCTGACACCCTGACACACAAATAATCAACGACAGTGGTTTCCCCTGGGATACCCAGCGGCACGATGAGCCGGTTCCTCATAGCCTTGCCTGTAAACAAAGCTCACATCATTGCTATAGTAGTCTCAGACTGGCAGGAAAGAGGCATGTGTGTGTGTGTGTGTGTGTGTAGAGGGAGGGGTTGCTTTGGGTGGTTTAAGGGAGCGACTCCTGTGCACTGTGATGTCTTCCTTTACTGTACAGATGTGTTCATGCTCAACATACGCACTCACACTATAGTACATTAAGATGGCACAATGTCTCACCCCTATAAATCGTATGCCTCTCCCTCTCCTGCTCTCGCACGCTCTTTCTGACATTCCACTCACGCACAACTGCGGCAGCCCTCCACCAATCCCTCGCTTTAACCCCCATCTCAGCCAGATGGGCCACCAGTCTCCCCTAACACATGCACTCTCCCTTTCTACCGACCTGCCAGACGGAGTTAGCGGCAGCAGCAGCCTCACGCTGCATTCGAAACATGGTTTTATGCATGCGGACACGGAGACAGCGCTGCCCACAGCTGGGTTGCGATAGAATTTAGATGACTTTCTGTTTACAAATTAAAGTCGCACGATACGTTTCTGCACCCAAATCTAATATCTAATAAAAAGAGTATTTGGCTGATATACTCTTTTATCTAAATAGCACAGATATCCATGCCAGACTTGTCCATCCACTTAAATGATTCAAAAGCAGCTTAACTGCTTTTAAGTGAAGCGACACCTTGTGCCTGGTGAAGCTAAATGCTTATTATAGTCCATCTATCTTGGGGAAAATTAAGAACTCCTCAGAGACTCCTCAGTGTTTTCATTATAATGATGTCGTGGGAAAAAAAAAAGCATGCCGGCGAACCAATTTATGTGGGAGCTGTGATAAAAATCTGAGTGGTTGTGTCGCTGCTAAAATTTTCTGGGAAAGACAATAAAGCGAAGCCAGACCACAGACCAGAGAGCTGCGTATGAGAGGATGAGCAAGGAGTTCGGCAAAGATGAAGAGCCTCTTTGTTTCTGCCGATACCCATAATTCATGGCGGTCCACACTGTCCACTCTGTTCCGAAGCTGCCATGGCTGTCTGCATGCTGTACGAGCGCCGCGATTGGTTTTCTGAGCGGATGAAGGGGGCGGGCGCTTTACTGTAGGTTTGTTTGCTGTGCTTTTTCCCACATTGTCATGGGGTCATAGCTGCTTGTGTCCCCAGCTGACCTGCCGTTCACACACACACACACACACACACACACACACACACACACACACACACACACACACACACACACACACAGACACACACACACACAGTCATGCCCAGCTGCTGCTTCAACAACACCCACCCACGGGCATACACATCCCAGACATAGTCAATAAGAAATCAGTCATTTTGCAAAGTAATACAGCACAGACTCGTTTATTAACGGAATTACACGACTAGATAGTCTTTGAATTTCCATTTCAACAGAAAGCGTGTGTGATAAATGCTCGTGATAGGAGTGAGCGCAGCTGCAAAACTCAACCCAAAGCCACAATCGTAGCCACACCCACATTCCTGTATTACCAATACAACAGCGTAGTTAGGTTGGGTAGGTCATATGCACACATTTAAAATGACCTGTTAGATTTTTTTGGTGCATCAGCTGCAAAGTGCAACAAGATGTCGAAAGGCGAACCAGGGTCAGTCAGGGAGATGTAAGGCTTCAGCCTCGCCTTCACATTTATTTCAATCAATAGTACTAAAACATTAAATACTGTATTATCAAATGGTGAGGTTGATGTCTATTCGCTGTGTATTTACCATCACTGCAATGCTTTAGATTTTTCTCATTTATAAAAATTGGTTATACTTCATTAGACCACAGCGTGGTTGAATGCTTGATTTTGACTCTAGTTATGACTTTAATACAAACCACAGGTTTACATTAATGTGCATATTCAAATTCTTCATGGTTTCTTTCGGAACAGCTTAGACACAAAAATCTGTGCAGCAAACATTCCAGATGATCTAAACCTAATAATAATCAAGTACGTACTGTACATGTGTTGTTATTTAACAAGCAAAGCGGAATGATTGTTCATATTATTAACCTATAGATATCTTACCAGGGGGTTCAAGTCAAGTCAGGACTTTTGATTGTGCAGAAAGACACGGTTATAAGAGGAAAAAAAAACTTTTTATTTAAAAAAAAAAAAAAAAAACTTTATTTCTCCATTTAAGCTGCTGCTACACTAATGTACTTATCTCTGTGGTTCATGAGTGCTTGGATACCATCAAGGTACAGAGGTGGGTAGAGTAGCCAAAAAATGTACTCAAGTAAGGGTAGCTGTACTCAAGTAGAAGTAAAAAGTAGTCATCCAAAATATTACACAAGTAAGAGTAAAAAGTATTCGATGAAAAGACTACTCAAGTACTGAATAACTGTTTCATCATAATGTTTTTTTTTTTTTTAGAAATTATGTGAGCAAAATGATAAAATAATGTACAAATTGTGAAATTTCCAAATAATAAAATGAATTAAATACATTTCATAAAATGAATGAATAAAACTAAATATCTTTACAAAATAGCAAATTAAAGAATAAGAAACACGCATTTCTTAATCTCACTTTTTTCACAATATAAGGCTTTTGAAATAAATCCCTACTGTAGGTAACATATGTATGTTTGAACAGTGTCGACTATTTCCTGTGTAAGATATGCTGTATATGTTTCCCGCCAAATGACTCAGCAGAACATAACATTAGAACATGTGTACAAGAGGTCTCACATTATCATAAACTGGGTCCAGCAGAACAAATGTAAGAAAATTATATATTTTTTAGCCTCTAGTTTATTTGTTATTATATATGTTAAGATTGCAACATTAAATAAAACAGCTAAACTAACTGCGATATGTTTTTCTTCACTGCCTACCACTGCTGAAGACAACCCTTCTATGTGTGTGGTCATGTGACTCCATGCAGTTATTGTTATTGCGGCTGATTGGTCAAACGGAGTCATGTGATTATTGTTGCTACATCTGATTGGTGAAACACAGTCATGCGGCTGCATTTCTCTGGCAAACACAAAGAATATCTAAAGTGTCGAATAAATGGTTAGAAAAGTGTAGGCAAATGTAGCGGAGTAAGCGTAGCGTTTCTTCCTCCCAAATCTACTCAAGTAAAAGTAAAAAAGTATGGTGCGGTAAAACTGCCGATAGAAGTAATTTTTTTTTTTTTTTAAGTTCCTTAAGTAAATAAAACTTAGATCAGACTGCCTGCTTCACATCTGAAATTCTGGCCTTCCGGGAACTTCTTTAATGAGCTGAACATGTTCATTTAATGTGCAAGTGGTGTTTGTGAATGAACCCAGTTCCCACAGACAGATGCATCTCTTCTGCAAGTCATCCGTTGATTTTCAAGGATCAGGGATTCCATTCACTGAATGTTAACGGGAACTACAGTGGGCTCTGAGCCACCACGGCCGGGATCGTCATTAACAGACATACGGCCTTCTTTATAACGTATGCATCATTCAAATGTTTCACTGCGGCTTAGAGTCTCATCACTGTACTGTGCTTGAAGTCTTGTGTAAATGTTTGTTTTACGATTTTCCTCATTCACATGAAATTTTAACAAAAGTCTCAGTTTGACTTGAATGTCCCTTGTACAGTACAGACCAAAAGTTTGGACACACCTTCTCATTCAAAGAGTTTTCTTTATTGTGTTCTTTATTGTGTTCCTTAGCAGTGGTTTCCTAGCAGATCTTCTACCATGAAGGCCTGATTCACACAGTCTCCTCTTAACAGTTGTTCTAGAGACGTGTCTGCTGCTAGAACTCTGTGTGGCATTGACCTGCTCTCTGATCTGAGCTGCTGTTAACCTGCGATTTCTGAGGCTGGTGACTCGGATGAACTTATCCTCCGCAGCAGAGGCGACTCTTGGTCTTCCTTTCCTGGGCCGGTCCGCATGTGAGCCAGTTTCTTTGTAGCGCTTGATGGTTTTTGTGACTGCACTTGGGGACACTTTCAAAATTTTCCCAATTTTTCGGACTGACTGACTTTCTTTAAATTTTCTTTAATTCTTAAAGTAATGATGGCGACTCGTTTTTCTTTACTTAGCTGCTTTTTTCTTGCCATAATGTAAATTCAAAATCTTTGAATGAGAAGCTGTGTCCAAACTTTTGGTCTGTACTGTATATTGCATACCCAGCCTATTTTGTACAACTAGCCTACTGCATTCACATTGGTGGGTCTCCATATTGGATAGTTGCACTTTCACTGCAAATGAAGTCATGGATTGATGCTATCCAAGCACTAGTGAAACGCTGGGTTGAGTGCATTAGTGCAGCAGGGCACTATATAGAAAAATAAAGGTAGTTTTAACTCTCATAACTGTGTTCTTCTGAGCAACCAAAAGTCCTGGTTTGACTTGAATGCCCCTTGTAGCTTGCCTTAGGGACATCAGACAGCATCAGACGTACAGTAACTATAAACAGATAAAATGTCTCATTCATTAGTGCTGTATATTAAAGTTTTTAATCATTGCAAGTTGTAATTGTTGTGGTTTAAAATGAATAAAACATGCCATGGTGAGATATTAATGAAATTAGGAATTAAGCTGCAAATCAAGGGGCATAACACTACCCGCACATCTTTAATGAAATCACTCCTGAGGAAATGGCTTGCTTTCTAAACATGAAAAAGCAGACAATGCTTGAGATGAACTACACTGCAAAATAATTCAGCAAACCTTGCACAATAGCTGGCTTCACTTTCAAGATAGATCAAACCGGATTAAAGGAGAGTGGCCCATCACCAGGCTATCTGATTGTAATCTTAAGGAGAGACAAATGAAAAGGAGATCTAATTGCTGGCACAGTGATATAACGGAGATAGCGCTTATTTCCAGAGGCGCACAAACCAAAGACAAAAGCGTTTTACACCGAATGCCTTATGTGGAGAAGACTTCAGAGCATGTTATGGATCCGCATCATATGAGCTGAACTGTGTTTTCCTCTGGAGCTTTGGCATTTCAACCCTTACTCGGTCTTCTCTTCTGTTCTTTTCTTTCATCCAAATCACTGCATCTGTCTAGCACCCTCCATACCTTCTCCTTTGGTAGTGGCCTTTGCTATCCAACTACCACCCACTCTCTCCTTTTTCTCGCTCTCATCGTCTTTCTCCCTCCCAAGCTCATGCTCTCCCTTTAATTTACCAGGGCTTCAGTGAAGGCGGGGCAGAGGGAACTCCATGGTAACCTGGCACTCAGCCATCTCATTACACTGCCAATTGATTCTGGCCTACCGCCACGCTGCTGTCCCCTGCCAGTCCACTTCCCATCATGCACCTGACATCCCCAGGCCTGTCTATAGAGCAGGAGAATTACAAAGCACATACAACCTGCAACCCCTTGCTCTTGTTATGGTGCAATCCCTTGTTCAAAACACACAGAAACAGACAGATTTGCACAGAGAAAATAAGGAATAGCAACAACAACAACAAAAAAACAAATAACCCTTGTTCATAAATTTGTCATACTGTATATAATGTAAGGCATTTATTTTTATTTTAGTATCACTGTATAGACTTTTATAGATTCCATTTGGGTGGACCTACACTGCAAAAATATTGGTACCCTTAGGCTGAAGGAGAGTGGTGTTGGAAAAATTAGTGTTACCAGTGATGTGGTCCCCAGGATCAGACGAATATGAGCAAAATTGGTGAGAAAACACTGGATATTAGATCCTACAATGAATTATAATGGCAGAGTGGAATTGGATGGGGAACAGGAATGGATTTTCCTTTTTTTTAAACATATAAAAAGACTTTTTTTTGTTTAGAAATATTTTATTACATTTAAAAGTGATACTTTAGTATATGTATTATTATTATTATTATTATTATTATTATTATTATTATTATTTGCAATGCAAGTGATTTTTAAATAAAATAGTTTCAATGTCTAACACATTAGTTAGAAAAAAATTAATCCTTAGTAATTTCCAAGGCATTTATTATTTTATTCTACAACACTTGATGAGATATACAGATTAAGGGATATGAGACTTTCTCGGTGTAACAGTGTCCTCTTTTGAGGACTCTCCTCTTCAGCTCACTCTGCAGGTTCTCAGACTGGGATGGCCAAGCCAAAAGCGTGCTTCTGTGGCTATATAACCATTTGGGTGTGTGTGTTTTTTAGAACGATTGTGTGGAATTTAAATTGTTTTGGAACAATGTCACAGCAAAATGCAACCACAACCCAGCTACAGTCAGATTTTTATTAAAAATTTTTAGTACTTCATGGACTCACTAATGGCATGTTTTTTCTCACATCAACATAGATTCTTCACCAGGTTCTCTTCTGTAGAACCACTTTTTTTATTATACCAAATCTACCTTAGTGTTTGCTACATTTTTCTGTCATCTGACTAGAAAACCCGGTACTAGTCGCAGGAGACCAGGTGCTTATTTTTGCGGTTAGATGAAAGAAAATGCTTTCTTTCTGCATGCCTTTCAAATAGTTAGTTGCCATGTAGGTGGCATCTAATTGTAGACTTTGAGACTTAGTGACCCTGAAATGCTACCATCTTCTACACATCTCCAACTGTGATAAATGTTTGCCTCTCTAAATACCCTTCTGAGTGTGTGTTTGGGCAAAATATACTTGAGTCGTCTTTACGACTGCAGTTGTTTTAGACACCTTAATTTTTATCCTGACATAAGTAAATAGGGACCTTTTCAGTGCTGTGGCTAGCTTTTAATAGATACCTGTCTTAACGTGCGTCTTACACAGTGTGGGCCAAAACATGAGACAAAAGTGAAATTCCATTATGACATTCTATTTTTTTTAAATAATGACAATCAATAGAGTAAGAATAATTTGGTATTTTATCCAAATAAATTCCTAAACAACAATCATTATTGAGCCCAGAGGTGGAAATATCTACTCATTATCTATTTATTAAGTACTATTACTTTGATGAAATTCTGCTTAAGTACTAGTAAGTCTAAAGATCTGCTCAAGTAAAGGTTAAACGTAGCTCATTTAAAATTGACTCATAGTAAAAGTTACTTGGTTCCATTTTTAACAAAGGGGGAATGAGAGTCATTCCTGTATAGTGCAAAAAAGTACAAAGGGATGTAAATGTCAAATTCATTGTTTTTAATTACAGGAACACCTTTACAAATTAAAGTGCAACAACAAAATAAAACACGTTGGCACATGACATTTAAAGCAGACCCGCTTTCAGCTGGCACCGCACTAAAGCTTTAGTGGGAACAACAACAAAGAAAAGTTGGTAAACTATGAATTACTGATAGAGGTATGGCAGACCAAGACATACAGATAATAAATTAATAATTAAAATAAATGAATAAATGAATGAAGGAATAAAGAAAGACTTTCTTGGGTTTCTTGGGGGATAATGTGAATTGTGAAACTAAAATTCCTTGTTAAATAATTAAAGAACAGCATAAAAGGAATAAATATAACTGTCCATAAAAATTTATTAACCACCATTAAGAGTGTTTTGGAAGACAGTGTGGAAAGATTGTTTAATGTCACGTAGCCCCTGCATTTACGGAATTTGGCAGACGCGCTTATCCAGAGCGACTTACATTTTTATGTCATTATAATTACAATGTAGTGGTGGGGTTTTAACCTGGGACCTTCCAATCAGCAGTCCAATGCCTTAACCACTGACCCGAACACTCCATCATGCACCACTGTGAGGAAAATTTTCTTAATATTATAAAAACTGAAACAGTTTTATGAAGTTTTTTTTTTTCTCACTTTGTGTTTGAGGTCTGTTCCCAGCATTGGCAGAAGGAGGTTTGCCATTTCCACACTTCCACACTAAAAGCTTCGTATATCAGTGTTGTCAAACTTTAACTGTCAACTGGCTGACACAAGAGATGATGTGATTGGTCACAATAGACAGTTAAAGGTATCATAAATGCTAAATAATCAGAGCAATAAAGAATACACTATGGTCTAATCTGGAGAAACGCCATTCTAGGAGTAACTTCAGCAAATTTTAAAGCTGTGCTAATGCTAGTCAGAGGTGGGTAAATGCTAGCAAGAGGTGGGTAAATGCTATTTCAAAAATGTAGGAGGCGAGCAAATGCTGTTCACGTGTGTTTAGCCTCCACAACAGCCCTGGTCTTCACCACTGGTGTCTGTCTCTGACTTTCTTTTTGTAATTTTAGCGCAAGTCTTTTCTCCTGCCTTTCATTCACGGCAGATTTGCACATTTGCTCGCCTCCTACATTTCTGAAATAGCATTTACCCACCTCTGACTAGCATTAGCACAGCTTTAAAATTCGCTTATAAAGTTAGCGTAGCTGGAGATTTTTTCCTTGTGCTTCTATTTACATTTTACATTTACATTCACACACTCAGTAATGGTTGTAATATAAAATGTAGCAAAGTACAATACTTCAAATAAAACATAATTAAGTAAAATTAAGATGATACATTTAAAAACTACTTACTGTACAAATACACACACAAAAAAAAATCATTTTGTTACTTCCCACCCCTGGATAAGTCTGGAGTCCTTTATTCTTTAAAACCTGCTGGATCCGGCTGGGTGTAAAGTCAAAAGTGTAAAGACGTGTGCAATACTCTGATGTCACCTGTTCAAGTCCTGTCTGCTTGATTGCTTCCTGAAGATCACATACAGAAGAAGGGTTCTTGACAGCTCCTGCCTTCTTCACTATTGTGGAACAGTTTTCTATTGGGTTTACAGTAAGTTTGGAGATGCCCCAGCCCATGGCTCCAGAAGCCGAATACAGTACCATAGTCACGCATCCAGTTTTCCACTAGTCTTTCAGTTAATTAGCACAATCCTTCAGCCACACAGACGGGAACTTATTATCGAAATCACCTGCTTAGTACACAGGGAGATCCATAATACATGGAATACAGCATGTTGTCTTTATAGTTTTGCCCACCACACATAATAACATAGATAGGTTGACAGACAGACGTTGAAAAGTTAACTTCAATTATAGGTTATATTTGTTCTCTGTGTGGGATTAACCAGCCAATTAACTACAAAGACTACCAAAAGGCGCTAATAGTTCTGTACCTAACTGTAAATTGAAAGCATTCAAAACTGCTACCAGCTGCTAAAAGGTTGTTGGCAGTTTTTGTTAATGTCTCTGCCAACATCAGGGCCCCTGAACAGCTGCGCATGTCGGAATGTACAGCGTGTGCTTGAGGACATGGTCATTTACGTCACCAAATACTTGACACAGGTAAAACGTAAGGAGGCTGACGAGGAAGCCTGGAAGGAATCTCAAGAGTGCTTGGATTAGCCAGAATACAGAGGCCAGATGTGAGGCAAGTTGTCCACCTGTATCGGTGAGGCCTGGAGATAGACTTTCCATACTCCCGTAGATAAGACGAGACTACATAGCAACATCATAGTCTTTACTCCTTTTGAAATCTTGTTCAAATCACAGCTGGAGCTGCTTCGCTGATGGACTGTGGAAGGATGAATCTCTAGTGTCCTGACATTATTTATTACACCACATGCCTTAATGTCCATTACACTACTTACTGGACATGATTAAATCACAACAATAAGTCATTACAATGGCTGCATTAACTGAGGGTATCATAAACTTTCTGTGTAATGACTGCAGTCAGCCTTCCTCATGTGGTTTTGGAGTACTGTGTGTGTGTCTCAGGTTTAAGGCACTGAGTCACTGCAACTCGAAAGAAGATAACAAATAATACATGCAACGTAGAACTATGAACATCCTTTTAATGTAAACTTCCCTTTACTGGGTTTGCCCTTTGCAGCTGTATACTATAATCATTTATAATCCCACTATCTGGTGTCACCCAGAAGAGTCCCCTATTTTTCGCTCCAAGGGTTTTTTCCTCAGGAAGTTTTTGCTCGTCATGGTTGCCTCCGGGTTGCTCACTGGGGAACGAAATTTACATCAGATTTCTGTAACGCTGCTTTGTGACATTGTCTAGTAGTAAAAGAGCTGTATGAATAAATCTGACTTCAAGTCTGCACCTGCTATGGCATGGCCAAAAATACCATATGCCAAATGCTTGCCGAATGCCAAGTCTGCCAAATGCCATAAATGAAAACATCTCTATTTCACAGCCAGTGGAAGCAAAACAACTACAGCAAAGCTTCTATGCCAGACCCACTGGAAAAAATATATATATATATATTTAACTGTGAAGTGATATGAACACACTTTACAGCAATTTGCAAAATATGAGTTGCTAATTTCTTGTCTGTAAACCACAAACTCTGAGCTCTGATACAGCTTATGAAACAGGGTGATCAAAGGATGATGATGCAAATCTGGTAAGCTACAAATGGGATACAATGTGAAACACATCTCAGATTGCTTAACTTTGTCTTTAATGTGGTACATCAATCAAGTCAACAAAGTAAACCAACGCAACAGTGAAGAACACAAAGGCGATTGTCTATTCAGCTGGTACCAGTTTTTAAAGATAGTTTTGTCCACTACATGATCTCTACTAATTAACTGATAAGTGTGACATAATCACATACTCCGAGTTGATGCCCGATAGCAGTTATTATAGCGAGGACACAATTATTTTATTTTAAACATTTAAATAAGGACCAATAACCACAAACAAATGTATTACAATAAGATGGAAGCAATAGGGGGAATTAGGTTTTATTATATAAACCTACTGTAGATTTCTGGTTTATTTTCTCCTGAATAACCTGTGGTACAGTACTTCATCGCCCGCCGTCACTCGATACCCCTAAGCTCAGAGTGCCTCTCAAACTGAAATAGGACCAACACATGATTCAGATTGGGTAATCTTGTTTCTTGTCAACCAAAAACAGGCAGTAAATTCTGATTCCACAAACCACAGGACATGTTCGATTGCTCATCTGAGGTCCGGAGTGGATAAAACAAATATGGCGGAGTCCACTGAACTTCTATGATCATCACTACAACAGAAATGGGGCATAAAATATTACCTGAAATTCCATCGCATTGTTTTGTTCTGTAGCTATGCTAGAATAATGGTAAACTATTTGTGAATTGTGCTCTATACAGTATGTATGTAGAGAATGTAAGGCTAATAAGCCACATGGAACTGTGAAACATTCCACTCCTGTAGCAATGCCACTGATGGCCACAATATTTTCTAATTTTATTTTCTAATTTTTGTGTACACGCAGACATGATGGCTCCCTCAGGTATCCTGTGTTCGTTTGGTGTGTAGCTTATGCACATCCTCAAAAATTAACGAGACATGCCAGCGATATGCAAAACGCATATAAACTATAGAAGCAGTGGAGTCAGCAGGCAGGTCCAACATGGCAGAAGTTGTGTGACCAGGTCTGCAATTACCCCAACCTTTTAGTGATGGGTCGTTCATGAATGATTCGTTCTTTTTGAACGAGTCTTTAACGTGACTCAGAAGAACTAGTAGTCTCGGGGAGTGATTCATTCATTTTCTACTGGGCGCGTATGCGAAAATCATCGCAAAACCTCCATAGGTTATGTACAGGAAACAGAACGGGAGTCACTCAAATTCTCAACGAATCTTCCAAGTCCCGAGTCGTTCGTTCTTTTGTCACGTGACTCCCATAGACGCTATGCAGTGCAATAGATTCAAAAGAATGAACGACTCGGACTAGAAGATATGATGGTGAGCTGCTCATTCTGTTTATAATATGTCCTTAGCTGCATTGTAATATTTTCATTACTGGAACTATAGCCAAAATTTGTGTATGTAGACGTGTTGGGGGTCTGTTTATTGAAAATGTAACATTTGAATAAAATGAATAAAATGACTCAAAAAAAAGATTCGTTCATTTTGATGAACGAAATTCAAAGAACCGAGTCGCTGAAATTATTCAAACATCCCATCACTACAACCTGGATCTTTACTACTGCACAATGACAAATATTCATGGTACTATTTTTGGTACCATCTTAACAAAGCAAAACTCTCTAATTGAATTCTCCAGTGTGCCCCCTCCTGGAATCCTCCAGTAACACATGTAGTATATAGGCAAGTATTGTATATTATGTAGATAAAAACAATCCCAATGGTGCCGGTTGTCTATGTGAATGCATGGTCTAACAGGAAGCCTATCTCGGGCATTAGTTGCTTCTGTTTTCCAAAGTTACAATAGGTCATTTCAACCGCGACAACACAGACTAGAATCAAGGATTTTACAAAAGATAAATGAACAAATAAAGTCCAATTTACGCCACATGTGCCAGACACTTCGGCAGCGCCACATGAGTGCCGCTCCGTGCCCAATGCACTTCCATGTTAATGAACACAGCCTTTCTTTGTCCTTCTCAAAACCCACATGAGAATAAAAAAAACACCTGCTCCTACAACATTTTTTTGTTGGGTTCCGTAGGATCCCGGTTCCAACGCACACCATCTTGATCAATGCGACCAACACCTACTGAGTGAATGACAGCATGTGTGAACATCACTGCTCACCACAATCATCTGTCCGTGGTAACAGTTTGTATAAAACTCAATTATGTTAGCAGCAAGCCAATTTCCAGCGCCTGAAAAAAGGCAATCCTTTCTCCATGATATTTCTTAGTGTGCACATAGTATAAGATACATGACCAGGCACATCCATACAGCATAGAGGATAGGTGCACCTAATAAACTAGCGGCTCTGAGTAAGTCATACTTCCCCAGATTTGCCACTGTTTTCCCTGCATCATTACAGACATGCATGGTAATTACTGTTGCCATGGTGAGCTGAGCTGCAGGGAAGATGTTGGCTAAGCTTACATATAAGCACATGTTTCCCATTTATCGCACGGGGCCTGTAGGGAACGGTAATACCGCTAAGAATTAAACTAAAAAGCCTGAAAAAAGAGACTCTCTCCTCTTTCTCTGTTTATACAAATAATCTCCTTCAGTGTGACTAATGGATTTGATGAGATAAAAACAATATGGTGCAACAAACTGTAGATTAAACTATACAAGAGACAAAGAAATGCCAAGGGACGGAAATGTTAACAGACTTTTCAAGGCGGTTCAGCTTCATTATAAGATGGTGTCGCGAATTCAGACAAAGTGGTCAGGTAAGCAGGATCTAGAGTGTCGGATTAATAAAGCAGTTTATTCTTCTAGAGAGAGCGACTCTGGTGGGAAGAGACAATGACATATAGGCGTGAACTCAAATGCCCTGCGCTTGCTCTCTCTCACTCGCTCGGTCTCTAACTCGCCCCCCAAACTGCTCTTTCTCTCTCTGCACACTCTTAGTGTAGTGCGCCAGGCCCCTGCTGGGCTGGCTTTGTTTATTAATAGGGGCTAATACTCGACCCTGGTTCCTTCCCGTGGGGACAAGGCCTATGAATGCCCCCACTGTGTGCCCCTCTCTCCTTTGCTCTGTACCGTACTCATTCTCTCGGGGAATGCCAATGCTGTGAGGTAAGGAGCCTTTGTACCTCTCAAACCAGCATTCACACACTAATACACACACACACACATATCCAGGAACACACAATGGACTACATCGTGGTAGACCTATTGTAGACCTGATCTCTCTCACACTCACGAATAAGCAAACGTAATAATCTCCCATGATTGATGTGCTTACTCTGGTGCTGCCTTGATGTATGGAGAACGGAGTGTGAGAGCCAGACTGCATATACAGGCAGATTACATCGGGGAGAATGCACATTAGCTATTAGGCAAGAAAGATGTGCTCAAGAGGCCAGGTACTTTGTTACACGACGATAAGGCAGGAGAATGCAGCGAGGAGAAAACTCTCTGTGCCGATACATGCGAGCCTCCACAAGGCTATATCCTCAGTGTGCGGCAATTGAACAAAAACGAGAGGTTTGAAGAGGACTTTTTTGTTATCACATGTAGTCAGAAATGGCGACATTTTTGCTCACTCAAGGCTACATGGTCTTGACTGTTCATGGCAATATTTCCAAGTGCCTTTATGTTGCTGCATAATAGTATACGCACTGCAATTCTGTATTCACACCAATAGTGAACGGTTTTTCCCTGAAACTGCTTTACACTGTGCGCTAATGGACATTGTTTACTGCAAGTTGCCATGGTTTCACTGATCATGACTAATGCAGCTTCCACACAAGCAACAGTAACTGCAAAAAGGTAGTGACTGAATATATGTACAGTATACAGTATATAAAACGTGCATTAGCCAAGTAATCAAAAAGGGGGGGGGGGGGGGACATGTAGTGTGCGACAGTCAGAAGCCTCAAAAAAAAAAAAAATGCTGGGTTTGTCAAAATGTTGTTGTTTTACCATTGATTCATCACATTTAACAGCAAACATTAACAACTGGTTCAGAAGCTATAAGTAGGAGCAATTAAATGCAACATACTGTATATTACAGGCGCAAGTGTACCACTGCCCCTTGTTCCCACGGCTAATCGCCTCATTGGCTTGCATCTAATTTCAATCAAGTTGAAAAAACCACACATATCGCTCTCCCTGACCAGTGCACAACGGTGAGTTGCTCCTGTAGTTCATCAACTCACATTGAGAATATCAAACTTCTGATCACTTCGCCTCCCTGCATTGCTGTCAGAGGGGAAGAGATGCCCTTCAGACTTGGGAATAAAAACAGACTCACCTATCCGAAGACACAATTTACATTAGTCCGGTATCCTGAAACCTCCGTTTCCTCCTCGCATCCTGAAAATACAACACATTTCATTAAAAGACGGCATACTTCATTTTCCACTAATATTACAGGTAAATAAAATTCACAGAATGATTCAGAGCTGAATAGCAGCTACACTATGCCTACTCTAGCCTTCTACAGTAAATCCACAACAGAACGGCTCAACTTTATCAAAATGCTGCATGTATTCATTTTACGTAAATAATTAAAATGACTCAAACGCACATTCCTTCTTATCTACAGTTAAAAGGCTCAACGAAAAGATTTAATAAAGGTTTAGTAACAGTATACGAAACATGTGCAGATGTAAAGCAAAGAATGCCTATTGAATCATTGTTGCTAAAACCTACCTTCTGAGAGAAATGCCATCTTTTATATTCAAAAGCATTGGAGCTGCGTATTCCGTCTATAGTATTCGACGATCCTTTCCAAAGGGGGAAAAAAAACTCAATTCCTTTCTTTTTGAGATGAAGTGTTTTCTAGGTTCCAAACCAAACCCGGACTTTTGATAAAGTTTCTTGTGAATGAAGGTGTAGAACCGATTTACATTTACAGAGGATTTCAGCCATAGCAGCAATAAAACATCTGAATGGTGCGAAAGTTTTAAAGAAGTCGGAACATCTGCGCATGACGATCCCGACCGAGGTGGCTCTTAGCCCACTGAAGTCGTTCCCGTGAACATTCAGCGATTGGAATGCCTGATCCTTGCAAATTGATGGATAACTTGTCGCCAACTTGTGGAACAGACACATCTGTCTGTGGGAACTGCACACACGATCATTCACCAACACCATTTGCACATTACAGGAACTTGGCTGGGAGTTATTTCCTCATACGGTCCTGACCTCGCTCCAAAAGATTTCCACATATTTGGGCCAATTAAAGGAGTCCCTGGGAGGCCAGAGTTTCAGATGTGAAGCATCTGGCGTACTGAGAAAACTTTCAGCACTAGTGAAACACTGGAATACGTGCATTAGTGTAGCAGGGGATTACAGTATATAGAGAAATAAAGGGAGTTTTTACTCTCATTACTGCATTCTGTTATTCTGCACAAACCAAACCTGAACACAGCTCATAGAAGGAGGCAGTCTCTAGATTCAAAATTAATTAATAAAATACCATTGAGTCCATGATTTCTTTCTAAACACTCTTCCTTGGCGTGGTCCTTTTTATGATGGTACAGTGAACATCATAAAAAAGATGAGGCACAATAACAGATCTCTTCCAACAGAATAAAGACCAGCTTGTCATGATAATTGTGCACGAGTCTATGCGTCTAGTGTTAGTCTGTGAGGCTGGCGTTACAGTAAATCTCAAGGTCACAGAATGATTGTGACAAAACAAAAATGATGTAAATCTATGATGTACAATTTCAAAAAGGGGTGAAGTTATTTTCTGAATGTGAATGGGATCGTGTCACTGTACGGTGCCTAAAATCTTATCAACTGATAATATTTGTTTTGCATAATATTTCTCCTATACCTATACAACAACAAGTTGCACTTGCCATTTTTGTACAGCTAACTTGTTAGATTCTCTTAAATAAGACTGATATGAAAAGTCTTATAAAGTCCCCATTAATAATGAATGATAAATCAATTATTGATTGTCAACATGTCAGCTATTGCATAAGAAGAATAGGTGTGCTGTTGTGATATACTGTATGTCGTGATGCTCACGAGCCACAACATACTGCATTGTGTACTAATCCCATTACAGGCTTGTGTTATGAGGACCAATAGTGAAAACAAGTTTACAATTGTATGTATTCTCAAGCAGTGTGCTGGTATAGCGGTTAGCATTGTGTCCTTGCACCTCCAGGGTTAGAAGTTGGGGGACTGAGTCCTACCTTTGAGTCTGTGCGCGGGAAGTTTGCATATTCTTTCTGTTCTTCGTGGATATATATGGACCGTTTTATATATATATATATATATATATATATATATAAACAGTGAAGCACGAGAGAAGGTTAAAAGTGGAAGAAATGCTTTGCCCTTGGGTGAAGTGCAAATTGAAATGATGCTGTTAATGATACAGTTGACTATTACGTGCATAAATTGGTTCTTTTTATATTAATATTAAATACAATCAGTACAATTTGATGGACATTTTACAGCTGATGTGGATTTAAAAGCTGGTTAAAACAGAAGCTCATCATTCGAATGGCACTTGAGAATAACATACTATTTATAAATGCTTTCAGTGTGAATTGGAGTCAAGTAGCCACAGCAGAGTTGTTTGTTTTTCATTTGCCATGAATAAAATAGTTACATTTCAGAAACCTCTTAAAAAAAAAAAAACTATAAAGAAAGGTAGTAAAATGACTGTAGTAAAATATTGTATTTCTAGATTCCTAAATGGGAGCATTTTAGCACCACAACACTGAATTATCCAATTGTAACATAAAAATAAACCATAATTTGATTTTTTTTTTGTTGTTGTTGTTGTTGTTGCTTGGTCTGGAAACTGAAAAAGAGAACTGTAATTGCTTGTTAGATATTAGTCATTACACAAATAAAAAAAAGCAAAGAAGATGATCATATATATTTTTGAAAGCGCTGCCACTGATTACGAGACAGTGCAGGCTACAGTACTTAAAGCAGGGGTATAGAAGCAGGAGAAATATGCAGAACATTTCAAGAGCTTTCAGCAACTTGTTACTAAAGTAAGTGAAGGCTCTTCCCCTCCAAGGTAATCATAAGACCGGTGGAAAACTCAGGCCACTTGTCTTTAAATTACTGAAAGCTAGTTTTGTTTTCTTTCAAGAAAATTATTTACCTAATTTTGCAGTTGTGTGGGTGGCCCCAAGGACATAAATGGATAGAAATAAAGTCTTTCCCTGATTTCTGACGTATATTACACAAAACTGATGCTAGGCACAAACATATGGCTTACAGCTAATTCCACCTTAACACACATGTAAAAACAAAAGCTGTAAAGCAAAGATACCTTCAGACATAATAATAACTGCAAAGTTGCTGGGAAGTACTAATTTTCCCCATTACATTCTGTCTATTAGAGACGGTCATCATGCACAAAGAATTTTAAATCAAGCTCTACTTAACTGATTTACATGCCGATTGTCTTTCTGCTCATGAACTCTCTTTTGATGCATGCCTAAATAAAAGATGGGTGTTCAAGTCAAACTGAGACTTTTTATCTCCCTTTATTTCTCTCTATATCCCAATGTTTCACAAGCGCATGGTACCAGGTAGAAAGTTTTCTCAATACACTGGAGCCACAAGTCTGATCTGCTTCAAGTTTGAAATGCTGGCCTCCCAGGAACTCCTTTAATGGCCCAAACATGTGGAAAAGGCTTGTAGCGAGGTCAGGACTGCATGCGGGATGTAGCAATAACTCCCAGCCGGGTTCCTGAGTTCTGTGCCTTTGGAAAGTTTGTGACAATCTACACTACAGTATCTGTTGATTTCAAGGATCAGGTGTTTTACTGGCTGAATGTTCACAGGAATGAATGGAGTGGGCTCTGAGCCACCTTCTTCGAGATCGACGTTCAAGGACGTACAGCCGTTTTTAAAACGTTTGTATAATACAAATGTTTTACTCATCACTGTGTTCTGTAAATGTCAATCGGTTTTATGCCTTCATTCATGAGGAATTTGATCACTAGTTCCAGGGTGACTTGAACACCCCTTGTAAAATACATCATTTAATAGCTTTCTTGAGCAAACAGGGCTAAACCTCTAACCTTAATAAAGAATTTGCATTGCTAATTATTGATATGTTATTAAATTTCTGTGGATTGACGAACAACCTTGATTAAACATCATTACATCCAGCAGATAGGGGGAAAGTGTCTAATATATCGGTATGTTTTTTTCTTAAGACATATAGCTCATTGGTCCATGCCTCCTACTGTATAAGAGCATATACTGTATGTAGCTCAGTTCTAACACTAAAGTACCCAGTGGCTAATTTCAGAGACAGATTCTACCCTACATTGTCAAAATTTAAGTATATGTAGGAGAGAAGCTTTCTAACCTTCTAAGCAGATTAGAGCAGAACATGAATTGAATGGGATTGAATTTTTCTTTTGATCAACAGCACTTCCATAGCATGGATAGCTCTCTGTTTAGGTTCTGCATTTGTAATACATAACATCTCATAAAGCAATTTGTCTCCGTTGTGTATTCGTTACATTTTTATTACTTAAATTTATTTATTTTTCTATCTGTTCGACTACAATATGTTGATCTTCTAACCATAATTCCGACTTGAAAAGGTAATCATAAAAATCAATACCAACCAAAATTATCATGGATAATCTACCCAAGTGAGGAAGATGTTCTTTTTATCCTTATTTGTCAAAGTAATAAAGTATTGTCTTGGCAATATAAAATCCAGCCATTTAATTCAGGTGAAACCGTATATAGTGCGAAAATAACAACAAGAGAAACTGAAGCCGTTTCATCTTAAAAAGGATATATATACTAAAAAAAATGAAACTCAAAGTGAAACCGGTCACATTGCACATGATGCTAGACTGATCACTTTGGGCATGACACTGAACCGTCTCTTACTGTTATGGAAATGCTGAAAAGTCACAGACCCTGTTTTTAAATTTTTTTTTTTTCCAACTCTGCCCATTTTCACAGGGCTGAAGTAGTGGTCCGGGGCCAGATGGCTGTCCCGTAGCCCTGTACTCAATACCTTCCCTCTGATAGAGCAAGCAGACCGTTACTCTCGCCAAAAGGGTCTGAAAGAAAATACAGGAAGAAAAGCCTTGCCTTCCCAAATCTTTAATTACCCGACTGTCTGCCGCTGCTTTTCAATGCTCCTTTCTGAACAGGCCTGCCTTCTGAAGGGAAAGGAAAAAAAGAAAACCCTTCGAGCCTCAGGAGGAGACCCTTTGCACGAGAAAGAGTACGAGAACCTGAAGAAAAGGAAAAAAAGGGAGACAGAGAGGAAAGAACATAAAAGATATGCAAATGTGTGTGTCTAGGGCGACAGGCATTAACCACTGCTGGTGCTGTCTATTTTTATCTGTTGTCTCTTTGCAGTGAGAGTAAGGTGTGTGATGGCTTTCTTAAGCTCGGTTTTAAAGCCCTCAGCAGACAGGCTGAACAAGCTCTTTTTCCAGAAATATGTCACTTAATAGAGACATAAAAAAAAATCATCATTGTAGTTAAAAAAAAAAAAAATAATAAAATAAAACATACTAAGACATGGCACATTGTTAAAATAGGATACCAGGAGTGACAAAAAAAATGACTAAAAAAAAATGAGTCTGACAACGAAGGATAGAATGAAATGTGACCTAAATAGATTGGTCTAATAGATTTCTGTGCATCTCCACTCTCAGATCACTGTAAGTAATATTCCACTATATGGCATTGTATTATCTTTTTAGAGCGCAGCTACAAGTGGTGGGTAAAGTAATAGTTTGATGGGGCAAGCAGCCAGGTGCCTGAAACCATAGCACACTGGTATCCGTCTCCCTCTGCCCCCTAATAAAGACTCCAAACAACATGAATAATGATACGGAGCCACAAGAGGGACGAGCCGTCCTTGCATAACCGATGATGCGTGCTTGGCAGAACCTGTCTGCTAGCAAAAGAGCAGCCCTGTGCAAGCCTTCCGTTTGTTATCCATCGGGTGTCGTACAGTAAGACAGCTCAGACATGCACGTACTCCGGGAAAATGCTAAGCTGCCGTATGCTCATAGAACGTCTTGGAAAATGGACGGACCAAGAGTGGAGCAAAGCTGTATTTATTATTGTTTATGGTGAATGAGCCGTGGCTTGGGAAACAGCAGGCTTGCTGCAAAGCACAGCACTCCTTCTCACCGCTTAACATATGGCATTTAAAATGAACAGAGCTCAAACAAACAAACGTGGGAACGCGGCTTAAGAGACTGTGAGAACTATAGCATTGTCATGCAAAACATAGCATCATCCTATAGCACCCCCTGGCTATCGCTAACTAATGTTTCCCTTGGTGAATGTCCAAACCTTGGGACAGGCTGCAAAGTGCCTAAAGATACAATACAAAAAAATGGTGGTTTGTGTAACAATCTCAGCAGCAACCTCATTTCCCCTCTTGTCTGTTCTGACCTCTCAGAATTCAGCATCACCAGTACTGTATACTAGTGGTGGGAAGTTTGAATCATTTTAGTGACTCGGTTCTTTTAATCTTTTTTTTGAGTCATTTAGTTCATTTCGTTAGTTTGATCAGAAATAAAATAAAATGTTACATTTTCAATATACAGACCCCCAACATGTCTACATACACAAATTTTGGCTATAGTTCCAGTAATGAAAATATTACAATGGAACTAAGGATATATTATTATAAACAGAATGAGCAGCTCACCTCTCATATGTTCTAGTCTGAGTCGTTTGTTCTTTTGAATCTATTGCACTTCATAGCGTCTATAGGAGTCACGTGACAAAAGAACGAAAGACTCGGACTTGAAGATTCGTTGAGAACCGTTCAATTCTGTGCCTCGTACATAACCTACGGAGGTTGTGCGATGATTTGCGCATGTGCGTCCAGTAGAAAATAACCGGATCACTCTCTGAGACTACTCGTTCTTCTGAGTCATGTTAAATATCCTTTCAAAAAGAACGAATTGTTCATGAACGACCCATCACTACCGTATACTGCAGCCTGATCAGCTGTCATCATTTCCACCTGGTTCTCACTGGTTCAGGCCATAACTTTATGCCTGTTTTTTTATTCTTTAAAGATTCTTAGGTAACTGTGTGGCTTAATAAACAAAAAGTCTTTCAAGAAGCCTGGTAAACTATCCCTTTAATTAACGTTAATTATAAGAATGCAAGAAAGTCTGGTCCTTTGAAAGCAAAATATAAAGAAACAAGGGGTGGAACAGGGTTTTTGTACAGTATTATATAGAACAGGTTTAACAGGGGGGGGGGGGGGGATTAAGCATATACGTAACTAAGGACGATTCCACAGGCCCTTGATTGATGTGGCCCTTCAAAATGCTATGGCAATTGAAAAACGTTGGCTTTGTCTACAATGGGGGCCCAGAATATCAGTTTTTCAAGGGGGCCAGAATCTCCAGTGGTGCCCCTAATCAGGCTGTTGTAAAGTTTACTGACGTTATATGCTACATTGTTCCCTGGAGAAAAAGCCACTGCTGACCAAAAAGAACACAAAGGCTTGTCTCACATTTGCCAAAAAACATCTTGATTATGCCCAAGACTTTTGGGCATGTATTGTATGGACTGATGAGACAAAAGTTAAACTTTTTGAAAGGCGTGCATCCCATTACATCTGGCGTACAACACAGCATTTCATTGAAAGAACATCATACCAACAGTCAAACAAGATGGTGGTAGTGTGATGGTGTTTTGCAGCTTCAGGACCTGGACGACTTCCCATAATTGATGGAACCATGAATTCTGCGCTCTACCAGAAAATACAGAAGGAGAATATCCGACCATTACCAGGAAATTCACCAGCAAGTCCACTACTGAATGGTTAAAAAAAAAAATTCAGATTTCGGAATGGCCTAGTCAAAGTGTGAACTTAAATCCAATTGAGATGACCTTAAACAGGCTGTTCATGCTTGAAAACCCTCAAATGTGGCTGAATTCAAAAAATCTGCATTGAAGAGTGGGCCAAAATTTCTCCACAGCTATGTGAAAGACTCATTGCCAGTTATCGCAAAAGCTTGATTGCAGTTGTTGCCGCCAAGGGTGCCACAAACAGTTATTACTGTAGGTTTAGGGGGCAATTACTTTTCCTCACAGGACCAGGAAGATTCTAACAGCTTTTTTCCTTTAATAAATGAAGTCGTCATTCAAAAACTGAATTTTGTATTTACTTTGGTCAGCTTTGTGTAATATTAAAATTTGTTTGATAATCTGAATCTTTAAGATGATTTGATTTGAAGTGTGACAAATATACAAAAAACATTTTTAATCAGGAACGTTTTTACAGCACAGTATATGTTAAGATATGTTATATGTTGGCTGGCTGGATAATTACAAAAATAAGCAAGGGTGCAGGTGTTCCTATTGAAGGGACCGGTAAGCGTAAGTGCTTAATTTTTTTTTTTTTGCTTTTGCAAACTGGTATGGGTCTAGTCAGAATCTTAACACTACTTGATACACTTGTGCGAGTATAACTCAGTCTCAAAGGAGGCACTCTAAACAGTGACAGAATTTGTTTAATCTGAGTTACATTAAACTCTCTTCTAAACAGAACCTGCAGCTAATTTTGTGTACTCGGGGGCATTGGGTTGGAAGCACAGGAACTCCAGGAACTTTGTTGCTACATTTGAATATATCCTGTTTCCTTGGGAAATAAACATGATCAGGGCCACCTCAAAGCCCACGGTGATATTTTTGTTGCAGATCCCAGGCTGAGGAAATGTGATTTGTGTGCGATGTGTTATACTAATTAACTAAAAGAGCAAACATAAGCAGCACACAGATGACTAAAAAAAGCTAATTAAGTATTTCTTAATATTTAAAAATGATTATATTAAGAAACATCAACAAAAGTTTATATACAGGCTAAATTTGAAGTTTAAAGATATCCAAAAGTTATATTCAAAAAGTTTTTTTTTTTTTTTTTCACAACTCCACACATTTCGCGTTACCATAAATATCTTTTGGCAAGCCTATCAGGGCATCCAGTTCTTTCGTATCAGATATTATCCTGACAACAATCAACTGCAGACAGATTTATTTGATTTTAATTGACTATATCAGAATTCCCCTGCATCAAAAATTTATCTACACCAAGTTGACTGTCTTTGATCAGCATGGAAGAGTTCAAAAATGAATGCTATGATAGACATTATTGGGTTTAGTGGGAATGTACCGGCGGCTGTAAAAAGTTCTAGCTTTAGAGCCAGTACTTTATTTACTTGATTGTCTGGCGCATTCCATGCATGATTGACTGAATGGAGATCTGGGGAATTTGGAGGCTGAGTCAACAACCTTGAACTCTTTGCTTGCTAAACCCCATATATAGCAAGCTTTGATGTGCTGAGTGTTCTGATACCTTTCTATTGCAGCCAAAATTGATTTGTTTCAGCAATTTGTGCTATATTTGTTTTTATGTGGGATTGGACCAGGCGGATTAGCCTCTCGTCTCCACAGGCATGAATAAGCCTTGGATGCCCATGGCCGTGTCATCAGGTTACGGTGATAATCAATGCTCCTGTTGTTGGTGGAAGTGTTGTGGCTGATCAGTATATAGTATGTGCAACCACCATTATGAAAGCCCTATAGGATCCTATTACATAAAAAAGTGAAGTTTACAGGTGAACCTCAGGCAAGTTCCTCGGGATCTGGCCAAGGATCTGAACAAGATTTGAACAGCTCTGGTATAATGATCAGTGCTATATAAGGATGAGAAGGGAAGTGGAGGGACTTTTTGGTTTGAAGGACACTATTCCAAATGAGAAGCATGGGGGTGGTAGCACCATGTTTTGCCAGGGTTTTTTTTGGTAGAAAATAGACTGTTGACTTCACAAAATATACAACATCACAAAAAAGGAGGATTAGCTAGCATTATTATCCTAAATCCTAAATATTAAAGCAATCTGAAAACACTAGACAGAGGGTCGAGGGTTTTCAATCAGATTACCCCAAAAAATATATTAAAATGGTTTAAAACAACAAAGTGAAACTGTTGAAGTGACCATCAGAACTCTGAACTGGATTCCACGGAACATTTGTGAAATAAATTGAAAAAGAGTGTCTGAGCAAGGACGCCCACAAACCTGACCGAGTTGCATCAGTTCTGTCAGAAGGAACAGACAAACATTCCAGCAAACTATAACGAGAAGCATGTGGAATGCTAAGCCAAGAGGCAAAATGCTGAAATGTAAAGAAGAGTCAAAAATGATGAAATTAGATCTTTCTACTTACAAAATAGTTATGAATAATAATAATAATACAACGTGCAATAAAAAACTAACAAAAGTCAATATTTGGTGTGGTGGACCACCTTTTCTTAGTGCATTTTATAATGTAATTAGGTGTTTTTTTGTAAACATCTGGGAGAATCTGCCACAGACTTTTTTGCATGCAAATCCCAGGAGCCATCATTATGTCTAAACAAATTATTGGTTTTACATAATTATTGCATTCTTTATTAACATAAAAACTTTTTTGTCTATTTTTTAAAAGGTTTTCTTTGTAAATCTAATTTTTTGTACTTATTTAATTATGTTAAATTTCTTAAATAAATTCTATAAAAATATAAGTTTTGTCCTAACAATAAAGGTTGCTGAAGCCTTTTATATATTGTCAAGGTGAAGCAGTTGAAGGCAATGCCAGGAAGGAAGTGTGGGTAAAAAAAAAAAAAGTTGAAATAAACCTGTCTCTGAGCTTTTATTTTGAAATGATGTTATTAACAAAATTTGTGTACTGTATTTATATAGTATTTATATGGTACACGTCCACTATTGGCCTCTGCTATAGATGTATTAATGACTAGAACTGAGAACGTACCAAAATAATTGCAAAATACAGGTATATGAAAATAGCAGTACATTTAAAACTTTATGCCTTAAAAAGCCCATTATAACAATTGAAATTGAATTTACATACAGCAAAACAGCCAACAGGTAATTACTGCTATCTCTTACTGCTGTTCACTTCATTTAATTTCTGCTAACAACAAAAAAAATATTTCCTTTTTTAAAGAAATCAAACTTTATTTATCAGCTGTCTCAATGCTTTGGGTAGCGTCGCCGCCACACGTCCCAGTATGCATGTGCAGTATATATATATATATATATATATATATATATATATATATATATATATATATTTTTTTTTTTGTGATGTTCAGCTAAATGTGTAACAGTTTCTACCTGATGTGTGATTTTGGCGAGCTCCGGATGTGAAACTTACTGTAGGTCAGTGCCATGTGTTTAAATAAAGTAATATGCAGAACATTTATACTGTGCTTTTTAGTCATTCATTTGCCTTAATATTTCTTGGCACCAATGCAACAACTCGCCTAGGGGAGGCAACAGACCCAGTGCTGGCCCTAACAATCACCATGGGGATATGTTAAGAACTTTCAAAAGAAATCTGATTTCTTGGCCCATATACCATACCACACCATACCATACCATTAATCATACAGTACTTAGGCAATTAAAGACATTTATTAAAAAAAAAAGATAATTTATAATTGCATGCAAATTGAGTTGTAGCCTTTCAAAAGATTTAATTAGGAATTTAGGACTGAAATCCAGTACATGAAAACAAAATAAGTATATATCTTATTCTCATTAAATGCACTGTATCCAGTCCAGGATAGCTATAAGTGCCTCCTACTCCTACTAGCTTATTAGACATTAAAGTTAAAGACTGTGTGCTGTTATTTTATCTAAGAGTCCGAAATGTGTACACCTTGACTGTGTACTTTGAACTGTTCGTATATATTTTTTTTATGGAAATTGTAAAGCAGGCATGTCATGTCACAGTAAATATTAAATGCTGATCAATAAAAGTACAGTACGATACATACAAAAGAACAAAATATGCATTTACAGGAGACACCAAACATAGAAAATCAAAGCAAACGAGTGTGAAAGAGAGACTAAAACAATGATCAACTTCATATGGAGAAGTTTTCTTTCAACATGCTTTGTTTCAGTGCCAGAGAAGCTGGCCCCACAAAGGCAGCCATTGTGTCTCACGGCTACGGACCTCAGCCAGAGTTCAGGCTGTCCTGGACGTGCCCGGACCTGCTTCAACTCCCCAAGCACTATGGCTCCATGACCGCTTTCATTCCTAACCCCTCTCATCCACCACACACCCACCTGATATTGCCCGAGCTTAGGTTCATCAGGCATTTTCCACTGGGCTTTGTGGTATCCACAGAACCGAGTTCCGACGCCACGACGCTGCCAGAATTCTTATGTTTCACGCGGAGGCGCTTGCATGGGCTAGCTTATATTTCAGTGGCTTTTACATGCATGGCCAAGGACAGTGATGAACAGTTTAAGACAAAGATACATGAATACAGTCACCAAACGCATGCACACACACAAGGATACAAACACTCATTCGTGGAGCCCAGGATATAATGGAAAATCCTTGAAAAGAAGTGCAGGTCACATCCTGAGAGGATCCAGGAGATTTACAGCTTATGTTCACTGGGCTCCATAGAGAAGTGGAGGGTTAGCCAAGGACTAATTGAATTGATAAAATCTAAGACTGCATGAGCGAAATCTCTAAACTGGAGAGTCAGAGAGAAAGAGACTAGTGAGAGATAGAGTAATGGAAAAATTCATCTAAGTGCCCACATTTCATAACATGAGAACAAGATAATACTCTGAACTAACGCTGAACACCAGGTAGGTTCAGGGGAAATTAACATGATTTGTATCGACTCGACTCATGGCGCTATCATATGTTCACGAACGTCGATAGCAACAGTGCACTGTGTCTATCAGTGCGCATATGCTTGCTAACAAACAGGACTACAAAGAGACACCTGTTTTAACCGGCTATGGATGCCAAGTCTCTCTTCCTATTTTTACATTAGTGGGCTATGACAGATTATCAGATTCCCAAACGCAACTGACCCTTATCCCGCACCCCTTCTCTACCATGACGGACCTATTGACACCACTGACACTCACTCCCTCACACATACAAATACTATTAGTGTAACAGGGTCTCATCAGCTCAGAGTATCCTTGCTTAGTTTATAATAATCTTGTTTATTATTAGACTGAATGTCTAATGAGGTCAGCACCAGTCTGCTGCAATATTCTTTCCTCCCTTCCTGCGGTCTCTCGATCTTTTGTCTGTTACCTGTCTCTTGTTCCTTACACTATCCCTCACATGACTCGGTATGGAAAAACCTGTCTGATGCCACTATGGCTGACTTCTGGCAATCGCTCAAAAAAAATGTAAAACTGCCCACAAACATACACTGACACCTAAAATTTAAGATGTTACAAACCTATTTCATTGCTCCACGGTCCTCAAAAGTTCATTGCAGGTGCTTTTAATGGTGGACAGGGATCAGAACTAGCAGTCTGACTTGTCTGCAGCTATCTGGCAGCATATTGTTTTAGCAACGTGTGCTATAGTAGCTCTTCTATGGAACTGGACCAGCCTGAACATCATTGACACTCTGGCACTCAGGACCTGGTTAGCTTTTCACTGGCTGTCCTTCTTTGGACCACTTTTGGTAGGTAATAACCAAGAGGCAACCTCCAGTTCTGAAAAATGGAGCCAACACGGAAGTGCCAAAACATGCAGTTCTTCAAATAACCACTAGGATATTTTTTTTGTCCAAAACTGAGTAATTTCCCACAGAGCCTCTTGTACTAACCGGGGTTGTACAAATTGGTTTTGGTCTCCAACCTACATATCTTATTCATGGCAAGCATACAGTGTGTGTGTGTGTGTGTGTGTGTGTGTGTGTGTGTGTGTGTGTGTGTGTGTGTGTGTGTAAATTTTTATGTACCTCATGAGTTAAAATTATAATACGCCACAAAATTATGCATAATAAGGGGCGTGGCTGATTTGAGTGACGGCTGCAATGCATCACTTTAGGTAACCAGCTAAGAGGAATCACTTTAGTTTAACTTAACACAAGAAATGTAGGAGATGACATGGGACGATTTGTAGAGTATGGATGGCGGAGTTCAATTACTGTAAGTGCAAAGTAATTCTAAAATATAAATGAGTGCTATCCATCTTTACAAAATAGTGCATTTTAGCGGCGCTAAAGCTAAGCTATCTAGCCTATAGTAACTAAGTTAAGAAGGAATGTTCCAACCAACAGTCAGCTCCTGTTCGTTCTGTTCATTTGCCCATTTATGGATTAAATGAGGTTTAGGCCGTCAGCTTTTCACATAAATTCCTGAGTAAACGGCAAGTGTTTTATGATCCGCCAACATCTATTTTGATCAAAGGATGCAGGCTGCTTGTCAGTTCCATGTATTATGAAAACTACAGCAAAGTGGTGAGCTTTTTCTCACAAAGCCCTAAAGTTATGGAATAGCCTTCCAATTACTGGTCGGGACTGAGACACAGTCTCAGTGTTTAAGTCTAGGCTAAAAACCTGTTTATTTAGCCAGGCTTTCTGTGAAAAGATTAACCTTGGGTAAAGTAGCAGATCTGGGGGACTCATGGACGTAGAGTATTATGGTGAACTGGTATGTTAGGATTTTGTCTTCCTCACATTAATTGGCCACTCAGGTTTGTTGACGGTGGAGTTGGAGATCTTGTCACATGGATGTCCCGTGTGTCTCTCTGGGATGCGTCTGGTGTCTGGGGATGGTTTCACTCTACTATTAAGACGGTTCTGGCCCCGACTGATGTTGACAGCTGTTTCTCTGCGGACTTGGCTGCAGTCGCTCGATAGTTCAGGACTGGAATTTCCTACAAGTCTACCTAAGCCTCCAATAACTGGACTCCGTATTAACATCTATTAACATCTGTTAACAAATGTTATACTGAACTGCCTGCCGCCTAACACACAGTATGAATGCAGATCAATTCCTGATTTCTGTTATCACCCAAATGAGGATGGGTTCCCTGTTGAGTCCGGTTCCTCTCAAGGTTTTTTCCTACTGCCCTCTCAGGGAGTTTTTCCTTGCCACTGTCGCCCTCGGCTTGCTCATCAGGGACTATCTGACCATTTTGATTCATACACAGTCACATTCCATTCAAACTTAAATAATTCTTTTGATTGTGAAAAGCTGGTTGGCGACGATGACAATTGTTAAAAGCGCTGCACAAATAAAATCGAATTGAATTGAATTGAATTGAGTGACTGGTTGCTTTACCGATCCCAGGGAGCCCCCTCATACCTGTGTTTCCTTCTGCCTGTCCGTTTTATGTAGTTAGTCCTGCCGGAGTCCCTGCTTGCACTCTACACCTTATACACGTGACTGTTATCTCTTTCTCTTCTCATCTCTTCTCTCTCTCACTCACTCTCTTTTTCTCTCTCTGTCGAGCTACACATGCCACTCCTGAGCTGCCAGTAATCAAGACCCCCTCTGCCCTCCGGACCTATCTGTGTCATCCTGGTGCCCCACTTCTGGTTGGAGATCTCGATGTGTGTGGTTTACTCACGATGCGTGCCGTGACTGGGGACGGTTTGACTTTACCATGAAGACAGTCTTGGACTCTCTAACGACTTGTGAATACAATCACACAATAGTCCAGGAATGAAATTCCTACAAAAAGTTTTGTACCTGAGCCTCCAATACTATACTATACAATACTCCAATAATAAAGTGGACTCCATTTAAATCTCCTGTTAGACAGAACTGCCAGCCTCTTCACATTTAGTATGACTGCAGATCAATCCCTGCTACAGTATCTGTTATTACCTAAATGTGGATGGGTTCCCTGTTGAGTCTGATTGCTCTCAAGGTTTTTTCCTATTGCCATTTTAGGTAGTTTTTCCTTGCCACTGTGCTCATCAGGGACAATCTGATAATTCAATACATATTACTCACACATTTTAATAATACATTTCTCTAACCTTTTTTTTATTCTAAAAAAGGTGCTTTGTGATAATGATCATAAGTGCAATATAAATAAAAATGTATTAATTTGAAACATTTTTTTAAGCATCTCTTTCATCTAGCAGTAGTGATCTATTTTATGAAGCTGATCACACAATCGGGATCATTCCCCAAGACTAGCAAACTGCTCTATGGTCGGTCATAAAAATTCATCAACTGACAAAACTTTTTTTATGAAAATGTGTGTGTGCAGGCTTATTAGTTATTAGCTGCTAACAGTAATTTAACTTCCTATTTGGTGTAACTTAAGGGACTCATTAAAATCACTGGAAATAATAGCACCATTTCAGGAACATATGTTTCAACAACACATATAATGTATGCATCTATAGCACTTGGAACTCTGATTAGCTACTGTCTCAATTAACCAGAGTGAGACACAGCAATGCTATCTATCAGCCTCCAGTTAAACAGAGCGACCCAGCTGAGCTTTGCTCGCTGCTGATAAATGATAAATGCCTTTGCTATGAGCGCACTGCATCTTTGCTCAGAGTGAAATCAGAGGGTTGACATGTTTTTGCATTTTGAATGAGCTATTCTTAGATGTGCTCTAAGGTATGATTTTTTCATGGAAGACTCATTGACATGTCTGTTTATTATGTTCTCTTACTGCATGCATCCTGTGGAACATTTGGTAAAGTAGCTCCGTCTGGGATAAACCTAATCTTTCCCATACACCCCTTTCTCTCACTATTTCTCCCTGATACGTTTTGCATTTTCATCCCCCTTTCACTTCCTTTTTGATTTTTTCATCTGCCTATAATTTCATAACTTCAGCTTTTTGTACTTCTTTTCTGCTTTTTTTCTTTTTTTTTAATTGTTCATAAGAAGTTTATCCCGCAGACCTGAGAAAAAAAGGCTTTGTCATTGGCAGAAATTACATTATTACAGCGTAAATAAAGCTGGGGACCCCCATTTCCCCCGGGAATAAACCACATCTAAACAGGTCAGTTCAAAAGAGTGAACCAAACTATTTAATAAAAAGGACAGAATGACATAATGCTAAAGAGAGACGGAATAGATAAATGATATAAATAAAGGGGAAAAAAGGGAAAAGCTTTGTCCATACATTTTTAAATTTAATTTACAGCATACATTTATATTGGTGTCACTGTAATTAAAGACAGCCAGTGACAAAATAACCTTTATAATCTAAAGCTCACTTCAAAAGATGGAATTTCTATTTTTCTGTCTGCAACCACATTTTCATACATGAGCCCAAGACCCACTGATTGTTAATGTTAGCAGAATGAATCGTTTTTAATAGCAGATTTATCATTAGAGGATCTTTATCATATAATCTTAATGGTCACAATAGGTCTACTCAGAATGGTGCAAAAAAACAGCAACAAAAGCATCCATAATGCATGCAGAGGCGCCTTGGGAGGGAGAGATGACGACCGAACTGGTTTGAGCTGACCTGAATGCTACAGTGACTGAAATAACAGTTGAAAGCAAAAAAGCTTCTTAACATGCATAACGTGTCAAGTCTTGAGGCAGATAGAAGACCACATCGAGTTCAGTGGAGAACAGGAATCTATAGCAATAGTTGGCATATGTTAAGTGAAACTGTAAAGCTGAAGCTTCGAAAAAGACGTTCATGAAACTTTCCCTGGTCAAGAAAGAAAGCAATTGTTCCATTAGGGTCTGCAGCAAGCAAATAAAACTATTAAGGGGATTGCTGGAATTACTGCAGTTAGGTTAAGGACCAGCCAACACATTATTAAAACCTGGAAGCATAGTGTTAACCTGTCAAATCTGCAGAAGGAATGTAGTCGGAAAAACTGAAATGTTTGGTGAGGTTGCATAATAAAAAAACACAGTATAAATCACTGCTTTGTCTAATAATACATTAATAATAATAATAATAATAATAATAATAATAATAATAACAATTAATTTTCAAGACCAGATTTAAAAGCATCAACAGTCTGTGGTGTCCTCAAATACTCTGGAAGAGCATTCCACAGTATGGGTGCAGCTGAGCAAAAAAAAAAAAGCCCAATCTCCCACAGTATGAAGCTTCGTCTTCTATTAATGAATGTAAGAGCATTTACACACCCACAATGCCATGAGAACTCTCAGAATTGGAACTTATCAGCTGTGTGACCATAAGAAAACCACTTATTAGGAAGACTATTCAGAACAAATTGCTCAACTCAATTTGATAGGGAGCATAAAGATTGGACTTTGGCGCACTGGAAAAAGGTCATGTGGACTGATACAGTAAGTCAAGATTGACTCTGTTCCAGGGTAAGAAAGAAGCACATGAAGCGATGCACCGGTCATGCGTAGTACCCACTGTGCAAGCCTCTGGAGGCAGTCCTAAGAGTTGGACTCAGCGATATTACTGTATGCGGCAATAAAACGAAGTCAGACCATGACCTGACGCTACTGAATGACCAGGTTATCACATCTGCGGAGTTTTTTCCTGATGACTTACAGTAGGAATATTACAGGACTCCAGACTGAGAAAAAGGCGCAGTGGTAAAGTTCTCGCCCTATCATCCTGAGATCGCGAGTTCGATTCCCGGGTGATGCTGTAACCTCTCGCAGCCGGAGGTCTAGAGAGAGCTGATTGGCCGAGCTCTCTCAGGGGGGAGGGATGAGAGGTACTTAGCGCTCCCACATTAATCACGGCTCTACAGCCAATCAGGGGCGTCTGTGAGCTCATGCAAGCGGAAGGAGTGGATCCTCCGGGTGTGTTACGCCGCCCCAACGGTGCGTGAGCGAGCAGTTCTGAGTAGTAGTAGTAGCCTTAATGTGGGAGCCCCCTAGTGACGGGGAGGAATTGGACACGACTAAATTAGGGAGAAAATCGGGGAAAAACCCTAAAAAAAAAAATAAAATAAAAAACACTAAAGGCGGTTGGACAAATTTTTAGGGTGTGGGACTTTTTTGTTTGGCAAAGCAGTGTACAAAAAATACCAAAACAACAATTTAATATCGTTAAAAATAGTGTCCAGTAACAATTAATTACCGTCTAGCAATATAAAATAATAAATCTTGTGGATAGGCATAGATTTAGTCTACTGCATTCATGGCTCTAGTCATTAAAAATATTGGATAAATCCAACTGTTCACAATTCCAAATAATATTCTTGCTACGATTTGTTGTTGCAGTTTCCTAGGGTTTCTTTTATTAAATCCCAAACCTCTAATACACCTAGTGACCTTTATTATTAAATAGGTTTAATGGCAAGAATGTGTTGTGACTGACAGCGGGGTAAGCAGAGGGCTATTAGGGTTTTCTTCTCTTACCTGCTCACAGCAGGAATGGAAATCAAGTGGTAGAGTGCTGTTCTGGATTAAACACTAGAAAGAGATCTTGCAGAAATGCACACTTCCCATTACTTTATAGCACATTAAAGGAATAGACTGTGTTGGTAAATTAAGTAGGAAATCAAGAGATAAATAGAAAAAATGCTTGAAATGATACAAGTTGGCTATAAATGAGTGTCGTACAGTATTCCAGAGTCTGAGCTACTGTACTGTACTGTATGTGCATAGGTTTGTGTGTGTGCTATACAGTATGTAAATATGATTTTAATAGAAAGATAACAAGAGGGCGGAAACAGCTCTGACAATAGTATAATCTCCTTAGCTTCTGGACATAACCATTTTGTGACATGTAAAAATTTTAAATGAACTATTCTTATATGTGCTTAAACAAATACTTTAAACAATGGGTTTTTTCATACGATAGACATGTCTGTTTAGTGTGCGCTGCTACAGCATACATCCTGTGGAACATTTAGTAAAGTAGCTCCATCTGGGATAAACTTAATAACCTCTGCCATTCGCCCTTCCTTTCTCTCTCCCTGTCTCCATGATACTTTCGTCATTTTCCTCATGTTCTTTTTTTTTTTTTTTTAACTGAATCTGTGATTTTTTTCATCAACCCATACTATCAGTCTCTTCACATTTCCCGTCTTACCGCAAAACAGTTAACCCAAGCTACTTTCTCTCTAATTGTTCTTAAGAGGTTTTGGCTACAGTTCTGAAGGGGAAAAAAAAAATTGTCATTGTTAAAAGTTACATTATTACATCAAAAACAAAGCTGGGACCCGCATTCACCCCTAAGAATAAACCACATCTACAGTAAACAGGACACTCCAAAAGAGCAACCTGAACTATGGAATAACAAGGACAGGATGACAGAATGCTAAAGAGAAAGAAACAGAAGGGAGAAAGTTTGTTAAACGTTTTCTGAGACTAGACAGCTGCCAATTGGAAAACGACCATGTGACCTTTACTCAATAGACCACTGCACAATTTTGTGCAATAAAGGAAATAATCTGCCTAAAAAACACAAACATTGCCAGGTAATATTGTCAAGTAACAGAGCTCTTATGTGTGACGTCGAGGACGGATGTAAAACTAAGCCAGCCTCCGGCGATCGGTCTGCAGTTTTTTAATACAAGATGCTGTTGCCACAAATACCTGGAAGACGGTTTTTATCTGCAATCCGCTATCAGAAATATTAGCCATTCAGCGAGTACACAAGACTAATCTTGGACAAAGGGAGCCCCCGTTAGATCTTGTCTGGTGACCATCGTATCCTACATAGCATCATCATGAAATAAATGTTTGGTAGACTTAACACAATAAATATTCAATATACTGTATATAATGTATTTGTGATACATTTGCTAATTTAGAGTACATGCCAAGGGTAAACTGGGTCGGGTTGCCGTTATGTTTTAATTAGCGTTATTGAGCTTCTCATGGCATTTATTTATGATTTGTTATGATTTGTTAAAACACTCAAAGCTTAAATTAGGTAGATGTTTTTCAATCAATTTTTTTTTTATTACACTGGGTTTATTATTTCTCTAAATGGATGAATACATCATTGTGATGTAGATTATTTTATCAGTTATTTACAACACTTCAGAGGACAGTGCCCCAGCAGATTTACCATTATATTACCGGTACCACTATGCCGGTATTTCAATTTTCCCACAATGATTGTTGAACACAGTTTAAATCATACCAGATTAGAGAGCTGCAAATATCTAGAATATAATGGTAAATCTGCTAAAATAGATCAAATATATATCAGTAATATAGTTTCAGAAAAATGCATGGACAATTCATCAATTGTGATGGATTAATGAATCAATCGTCATCATGATAAACATAGTCAAATGCATTGAGGTTTTATCTGTGGCTGGCAAGTTTACCAGACAAAATGGCTAATGCTTTGATTGTGAATCATGTGAATACAAGATCGCTATAGGCGTTATAATTTTAAATGTGCATTGTCTGGTCAAAAAAAAAAAGTTGCCTTTTCAGAAGGGTCAAATTATTGGGCCGCACCATGCAAAGAAAACATTACATCACCCTAAGGAGATAAGTTGAAGAACGGTTCAACACATTATCAAAACCTGGAAGGATAGTGCTAACCCATCAATTTTGAGGAAGAAATGAGATTGGGAAAAAAAAATGGTGAGAAGGGAAGCACATTCCACTATGCACACTTCTTTCATAGTGACCACAGTACAAGCCTCTGGTAGGCAGTATGATGATCTGTAGTTGCTTCAGTCATTTAGGTCTAAACTTAGCAACGTTATGTGGCAACAAATTGAAGTCAGCTGATGACCTGACTGTACTGAATGACCAGGTTATCACATCTATGGTGTTTTTCTTTCCCGATGGCACAGAACTCAAACTGTCATAGAGTGGTTCTGGGAGCATGAGGTATCATTTTCACACATGAACTGGCTATAATCAAAGCTTCAGGTGACTGAATCAAATCTTAGTGTGTGCGACTTAGTTTCTCGCCAGGCAGCGTATTTTACTGTAATCTTAAAGATTGCAGGCATTAGATAAATGTAACTATACTCAGTTAAGCACACTAAGCAGAGGGCTATTACAGGCAGAGTTTCCTTCTCTTACCTGCTCACAGCAGGAATGGAAATCAAGTGGTAAAGTGCTGTTTTGGATTAAACACTAGAAAGAGATCTCGCAGAAATGCACACTTCCCCTTAGTTTATAGGACATTAAAAGAAAAGAAGCAATTAATAACTGTGTTGGAAAATTAAGTAGGGAATTAAGAGATAAATAGAAAATGACATACTGGAAATTACACAAGTTGGCCTAAATGACTGTGAGTAGGGGTGTGCGTGTGTGTGTCTGTGTGTCTGTGTGTCTGTGTGTGTGTGTGTGTGTGTGTGTGTGTGTGTGTGTGTGTGTGTGTCTGTGTGTGTGTGCGCGCGCAGGTGTGTGTTATATGCATATGCGATTTTAATAGTTGAAGGAAGACAACATTCGGTGCATGCCAGTTGAACAATAGCCAGGAGGCAGAAACAACTCTGACAGAAGTATATAATAGTATAATTAAGCAATATCACACGAGAGGGAGTTCTGTTTCTCTGAATATTAGCACGGCCATGATGAGGTTATAGGCACGAGGCTGGAGCTCGGGAGCGAAGATATACAGTAATAGACGTGCTGATATTCAGTACATGGGTATAACCAGTGTGATACTGGTTATACCCATGTACCATGGATATACCACGGGTCCACAAACAGCATTTATTATCAACATATTATGATTTGTTTGATTATTTTACCAGACATTTTTCTCTGCTAACACATATTCTTCTATGACTGGTGGAACTAGCGTTGGACTGGTGACCGACACTTAGGGCCTGACAGTTGTGTAATTAACAGGGGTGAAAAAAATTTTGAATTCTTATGTAGCCAAAATGTTAGGAGAATAAACCATGGAGGTGGTGGACAGTCCTGGGAAACGTACAAGATTTACTTTATATTTCCACTTCTTACACTTTAGCATATCAGCTAACGTTGGGTTCTGAGGTTAAAGCCCAAACAGCAGTATCTAGTGCACTATGTAGGGTGTACAATCCCGTGATCAGGGGTTAGAGAGGGAATTGGAATTCAGCCTTGTAACAGAAGCTAGTTAGCTTTGTAGCTCGTGTTATCTGTGAACAGAACAACACAGACAGTTCAGAATGACTTTGAGGGAATTATTAAGGATACAAAGTGTTGTTTAAGATGACATAATATTATCGGATCTGTTTTCTGTGCTGTTGTGACTGGTTTTAAATGTGGGTTTTGGCAGGCAGCTGCTTTCCCCTCTTTCCAGTAATACAGCTCATATTGACCGACCTACTTTCACACAACCTGGCAACCATCACTTAGTGTAATTAACGACTGTTAGAACACCTGTGACGCGAAGTGATCCGTACAGTTAAAAGCCGCAGTGCTGGTATGCCGTATAGAACCAGTGGCGGAATGGCTCTCATCCAATCAGATTACTCGGCTGGAACTAACTGTTATACTGTTAATAGTATTTACAGTATAAAATCATATGCTTCTAGACATAACCATTTTAATTCAAGTCATTTAGGTTGTGTGTGGCCTTAATCTTTATTTCTCAAAGGAATTAAAATGTAAAATAATGAGGTTTGTTTTAGGGCGCAGCTCTACAATAATAGGTCTGGACCTCTTTGTAATGGTGGTTTGCCTCGCAACACCACAAAGAGCACAAGGAGAAGTCAGTTGCATTCCTTCCTCAGCAATCTGGCATTATAGTACAGTAAGTGTGGAATAACAAAATCCTGAAAGGATTGTAGAAATAATATTTAAAAAAAAACCCTTTCATAGGATTTGCGTCTGGTTAAAGCATCAGTTCTTTTTCTTCTCCATTGTGTCACTACCACTTCATTAGCGTGATGCGATTTTTACGCAGGTTTTTCTTCCACGAGACAAAGAAGTGTCAGCCAATTGCTATTTCTTACACATTATTTTCGAAGTTTTTTTTTTTTTTTTTAAAGGGAGTGGGTGTTACAGAGTGCTTAGCATTCTCTGCGATGCGTCCTGTGCCTACGGGGCCACGCTGTCCCAGGAATGGCTACTGCAGTGTTCGTTCACTGTCTCTGCTTCCTCTGTGCAGTAATCAGGCAGCCATTAGAGATGGCAGCAAAAGCCATCTTTTTTTCTTGTGTCCTTAGATGAACTAGTATCCAATTTGCCCCCCCCCCTCCCCACACCCCCCCCCCCTCCACCCCACGTCTCTCTGAAATCCATTTTCTTACAAGCGCGTCTGCTTTCTCTCATTCTCAATTTGATACAACCAATGCTTCACTGGAATAAATCCTGCAAGTTACATTCCGGTCACACCAGTTAATATAACCGTAAAAGATGTAAAGATGAAAATAAGCACCTGATGTTTTAATAACTATTTTAAGTGGGTCATTAAAGCGTTGCTTCACTGGACGTCGTGGACAAGTGTAAGTCATAAACAGAGATCGGAAACCAAACGGCACTGAAATTTGTTTTGTTGAATAACATGTTGTGTTGTGTCTGTCTGTCTGTCTGTCCTCTTTTACTCTTTAAAACCGAATGGTATCTTAGTGCTCTTGGTGAATGATGGTTCGTTTTATGTTGCTGTGGCAAAATTCCAACCAACTGAATGGTAGGGGATTCATAATGACATAAATGGGTGTCGGTATCTTGTTAATGCACTAAATTTAGTTGCACTCCTTTTAAAATGCTGAATAGTGGATAGATTTTCTTTGCATTCTAACGAGGCATTTACAGAATTTGGCATGTCAGGTTTCAACCTGTTTCAAGTCTGCTATTATTTAGAACATCAGCTTCCTTCACATCCAATCAAAGCTTGCACAAGTGTTGCAATATGAGATTTGTTTTATCTAAAGTACTTTATCTGAAATGTACAATAAAAGAAATAGATACATTATATATTACTATGCGACTTCCTCACTCGATTTCATATTTTCTTGAGAACTTTAATTCTATTCCATTATTCGTACTATATGCAATAAGTACATTGCCTCATGCATTCATGATCCCCATCAGTATTAGCAAGAATTTGTTCATGTGCACCTTCAGACCATCTCTCCTTCTCTCTGCCTCCCCTCACTCTCTGCCACTTTCATCCCTCTTTTACTTTCTCCCTTCCGCCTCTTATTTCCCCTCTCAGGCTGATGGAAGAGGGTGGGGTCAATCTGCACCGGTTGCCATGACACCAGACAGCCCTTGCTTGGTGAAGGCACGTAGTTTCCTCTGTTCTATTTCCCCAGAGCTTTCCACAGGGGGAGAGTGTGTGTCTGTGAGTGTGACAGCACAGAGACAGAAAAAAAAAAAAAAAAAGACGAAGACAACAAGTGTGCGCATCACATGTCGGCTATGTTAAATTACAAATCGCTCTGCAGGTAGTGTGCAATAAGGTAATAAGGCACCTCTTAAATAACTAACCTTGCTGGCTATACAACAAAGAAAACGTGAAGTCACTTGAGGGTTACTTCAAAATACTTCTGGAAATGTTTTCGGTTCTGACCAATACATCACCAGTGCACACTCTTGTGATTACACTAGAAGCAGACTCTCTCTCTCTCTCTCTCTCTCACTCTGTCTCTGTGCTAGCTATCCCAAAGCACGAGCGCTGATGAATAATTTAGCAGTTGATATTTGCAGCCATCTGTTTCTCTTTTCCTCGCCATCAGTCTTACTTGCAATGTTCTTTTACGCTGTGCTGTGTCACCAAACAAGAAGTGCTGCAGTAAGAGGGAGGGGGGGGGGGGGTCTCACACCAGTGACCAGGGCTGGATCCATTACGACACGGAGCGTCTGCGTCTCCGAGGTGCTCTTCTTGGAGGATTAATTAATCATTCATGAATCATTTCACACCTGTAATTCACCATGGGTATTTAAAGTTTATTCTTAATTAGCATCTGTGTAATTAAATCTGTGCATTATCCGTTTTGCCGGAACATCGGAATGCGTTCGCTTGTTCTGCCATCACTACGGAACGTGTTGTTTTTCGTTAACAAAGGCTATCTGTAATAAATATAGAACAATAGCAACAATTCAGCTTTCATTAATGGGTATGGCCTTCCTGCTGTGTCATATCTATTGTATGGCAAAGTGGTGTGAAATTAGTGTTTCGTATGACTTGCATGCATTAACTAGTTAACTCTTTGCACTGGCGGCCGGCGGCCAATAGAGGGAGACGCAGAGGCCACTACCTTGGCCACAATCTTGTGGTTTTATTTAACAGAATTTAATGAAAACCCCCTGAGACCGGCCAGCTATTTGATTACACCAGATACTGGTTGCAAATAATATTCCAAGTCATAACTTTTGCTGAAAAAGCTATAATTATACTACAGAGAGCACCAGAACAAGCAAACAAACTTTATATTAAAATGTACAGGCAGTGTTTGGGAAAAAGGAGGGAGTTGAGGTGGAGCTCATCGGAGAAGCTCCTAAATGATCCAAATGATGAGCCCGCTCAGGTCTCCGGCCTTTGGATGAACAGTGTCCCCTTTCTCCCAAAATTACAGCTTGCGCAGATCAAGCTCTTGGTGGACGGCCAGCACAAGCGGCGCCTTTGTTCAGGTGAAATTCCTCTGTGCTATACGCACCCCCTCCAAAGTCTGTGGCTGCCTTTGCTTTAATTAGGGCTCCTGGAGCGGCCATCAAACCACCCCCACTCCCACCACCCCTGACTTATTCCCACACAGGAGCAACTGGAACAGCGAGACAATAAGAGCTCCAGGAAAACCATAGGTACATCCACAGCCTCTCCTCGTCGCTCGCTTGTAGTGCGGGTTCAGGAACGCGTCCCGAATGTACGTTTCCAAAGTCGTTATACTACGCCGCCGCACCGCTGATTGAAAATGCAGGTTTGTGAAAGTAAGACATGAGATGGTGGCTGGTGGGAAATTAGGCCACTGCTGGATTTTTGGAGTGTGTGAGGTTAAGAATAAGTCATGTTATCCCCAATGACACTAACAGCTCCTGTCCTCTAGAAAAAGCAGCTTCGAGAGACTAGGGAGTGGGGTGTATGAGTGTGTCTCTTCTATGTAAGCTAAAAATGGCAGAGCTCAAACCGGCGCGGGAGGGAGGAGGTCAAACATTCATTTTACACTGCCTTTACACACACTGACAGATGCTGTCTGCTTTGATCTATCTTTAGCCGATCCACACCTATCTGTGGGCCACTGTCCGGAAAGCTGCTTAGAGATTCTGCCTGTTCTAGACCCCTGAGCGTGCGCATACAGTATGCAATCAGCCCAGAACGACTGGGGGAAGGGTGGACTACATTCAGCACAACTGACTAATTGCACGGCATTGTGGGAAACACAGATGTACTGCGTTTGTAGTATTCCTGTTAAAGGCTATGTGATGGAGTCAGCAAAGAAAGAAACGGATGCTGAATAAGTTAGAGGGTAGAAGAGTGAGGACAAGAGAAAGAGAGAAGAGACAGACAGACAGACAGACAGACATAGCCTGAGAGGAGCACAATGGCGGCGGTGGCGGCAGCAGGAGCAGGAAGAAATGTGCCAGAGCGGAGCTGGATGCACGCTCTCTCTTCCCGAGCACAGCGCGGCCAAGCTGAACCGAGTGAACTACAGCCGAGAGCTTGCCGTGAGGTCAGAGAGTCCAACATTCCTCTGGAGCTGTGTGTTTACACTGCTCGGAGAAAGGAGGAGTAAGCGAGGGGGGTGCACGAGGGGCATACAGGAAGGGAAACAAATCAGCTCCAAGCCGCACTCCACAAACCATGTGCGGTCTGGAGGCCTGCTACGGTGCAGCAAGAGCTCAGCACTTATTCATTCAGTGCCTGATCGCGTATGAAAACCTGGTGAGGGAAAACAGATACAGAATGAAACAGCTGCATGGTCAACAATCCTATCCTCCTCTTTCAGGATTGGGCTTGCATTTAATTTATAGCACCATTATAAATTTGTTAACAGCTCCAGAGAAAAGAGCATGAGTAGTACAGATCACGTAATCTGATGTTCACTTTATTTCCCCGAGGAGGACTGGAAGTTCAGCTTATATTAAAAGATTAGAAGGTGCGCTGACTCACTGTATGTATTTCTCAGGAAGAAACAATTACTCATCCTTCTTTGACACAGATTCTAATCAATATTTAAAGAGATTCGAAATAAGAGTCTGCTATTTGTTCAGGATTTAAATTCGGTATTTTGAATGTAAAAATTAATCAGCTTGTATCAAATCAAATAAAAAATATGGAATTAAATCTTTTATAACTAATCCAAACCTTATAATAATAATACTTATTATTTAAAAAAACACTACTGTAACATTTCACTGGCTGTCACATTAGGTATACTGTACGATCATGAATACTTGGAGAAAATGTCTCATATGCTATGACTGCAACATCTCTAGCATTTATTTAAAAATGTAAAGGAAGACAAACAGAGTGCATTATATTGTATTTTTTGCTATGTGTATATTGTGTACAGTATATGAATATGCAAAATTCACTTTCTCATTAAATGAATATTCTAGGAATGTCGTTTCAATTGCTTTAAAAGAACAGCAACAATAATAATAAAGTCAACAATATGCATGGTATTCAAAAATGATACAAAATCATGGTCTTAAAATATCTCTCTTCAATCATACACAGTCCTGAATTTCATAAAGGTGGACGAGAATATATCTTAGCCACAATACGGGGGAGCTGAGGTGCAACGCTGCCGACACCACGCCGAGCTTCTGCACAAAGATGTACAGTTTCCCCCCCTTCTGTTCAAACAGGAGAACTACACACTGTCTACAGTAAAAGAGAAAACATACAGTACTATAGGAAGCATGAAATAAGCATCTGTTTTACGCTCAATAAAGGTTGCATTAAACCGCAACGAAGACAATGTATAAAACAGAAAAACAATATTAGTACTATTATTACTTAAATCTGCTAAGAACCTGGATGTTACTGCTTCTAATCTAATTTAATACTTAGGGATTTTATCTAAATGCAGCACACAAGTGAAAAAATGTAATAAAATAACACCACATGCATGTTTTACAAGTGCACTTGAGACTTTAGTTTTATCATTTATCGACTGAGTGAATACTTCATATATGGTTTGAAAAAAAAATCATAATCAAATCATAACTACTACTCTGACTTCTAGCTCTATACTCTATACAAATAGAAAAGGCAGAGACGTATTGGATCCTACTGAGTAGCTGTAACCCAAATAAACTCCGCAGGTAAATCACACCACTCAAAGCAGAGAGACGGAGAGAAATAATCTCACAACAACCTTCCCCGATGTGTTAATCCAATTAACACGTTTCACACACATTCCAGACACTTCCCCCCACCTTTTTTTCCTTTTTTTTTTAAAGAAGTCATTGAGTTCAGGCTCAGCTGCATAAACCCGGAATTATGCGTCACTCCGAGTCTACTCTGCATCAAGTGTCGTGCTCTGAAGTCCAGCCATGGACAGGAAATGGGGAGGGGGGGAGAAGGAAGTCCTCTTAGGCTTTAAATGTTGTACAGGATTTCTCTTACATTCTTTTTTTCGGACCATTTTCTGGCATTTAACCAGTGTTAGATAGAATGGACTGGCAAGTGTTCAACTGCTTGCACGTTACTACTCCTCAACAGATTTATAAATAGAACAACAACAAAAAAAAAAACGTCAGATGATATTAAGGATTGAATTTACTATAAATTCAGTGTGAGCAGACAAGGCTTTATTATTTGTTTTTGTTTTTATAGTCATTAAATTGATATTGAGATGTTATATGTATAAGGGCTATACTAGGTACTGTAGTAGAAAATTATTGAAAACAATTAAATTTGGTTATATCGTGATTCTTTTGTGAGAAAATTCATGTAATACAGCAAAACTGCTTTTTATTTTTTTATTTTTTTATTTTATTTATATCTGTTGACATTGCTCTAGAATTCTACAGGTAACGCGCTCTGAACTATTCATTGGTAGGCAGCACAGCATCATGTGTGGCAGAAGCAACTTATTTCCTAAGTTTGTTCATCATTGTAACGGAATCTAAAAATTTTTTAAATATTAAATAGGGATGTTTATAAAATCATGATACTAACAGGATCGCAATACAAATAGAATCGGCAATTAGGTATTGTGATAATATTGTATCGAGTGGTCCTAGGTGATTCCTATTCCCTTCTACTTTTAAGTATAGCTTATTTTAAAAGGCATTTTGCCAAACATTTGTTGCAAAAAAAAAAAATATATATATATATATATATATATACATATTATAATAATAATATGAAAGCAATTAAGGAATCTGAATGACACTATAATACCAAGATGCTCTATACTTGTTGCACACTACAGAAATTTTAAGAATGATCTCAACTGTTTTTTATTTATTTATTTATTTATTTAACACTTCACAAATTGAAACGAATTTCCTTTAAAATAAATGCATCTGGCTTAATCGGGTTATGCTGAATCTTCGATAATACTGATCTCTTCTTTAATGCAGATGAGATAATTGGGTCATGCTTAAAGCAGTGTATCAATGTGAGGGGAAATTGCTCATATAAAAAAAGGCACTTACAATGAGGTGCGTTATAACGCAGCACTAACACGCCTGAAGCCCAGAAGCTGAACGAACTACAGTATCAGTGGAGTGCAGAGAGAGATGGAGAGTGATGGATGGAATAACTGAAAGCGGAGTGCAGAGGGAGCTCTGGAGAAGAGACACCTCAGCGGGACAGCAGCTCTCTCTCTCTCCGCCTTGTACCATCTCTGTGCTGGTCTCAGAGGTTCATCGGAGGCCTGGGATGCCAGTTTTTTTTTCCCCTCGTATTGACAGACTGCTTTAACACAATAGCTAGGCATTGCTTTGAAAATAGATGTCCTCCTCCCTCTGCACCCCTGCTCCGAGCCCAACGCCTGGAACCTCGGTTCCCTCACCATGACACCCGCATTCAGCCAAGCAGACAGACGGAGTGAACGCGGACAAAGGCAAGTGTGGAGGGAGAGCGCGAGAAAAGAAGAAAAGGGGCAAGTGATGGCGAAAAAAGAAGATGAATGGAAAATGGGGGGCAAGATCGACCGACCGCGCTCACCTTTTGTCTCGTCTCTCAATTTTTCTTTTTGTCTCATTTTAACGTTTCTTCCCTTCTCTCTTTTGTAGTAATTCATGAAGTTTTACCGTGAGAGACAGAGAAAGAGAGCATTCTTAAAAGAGAAAGAGAGAGAGAGAGAGAGAGAGAGAGAAACAGCTAAAGCTAGACAGCAGCTCCAGACAGGGAGAAACCTACATTGCTTGTTACCGCTCTTTCTCTGGGTTCTTCTACTTCTAAGTTTCCTGCCGTGCTCCCGCTTGGTCAGGTCCGGACTCGCTGTGCTGTCAGAGAGAAGCAGGTTGGTGCAGAGGCAGCTGCTGGGGGTTTTGGTTGTTGTCTCTACTGTGCTTTATGAATCCCTCCTGCTTCTGTACACAGTTGCAGCACAATGACTTTCCAACTCCCCCCACCCTTCATCCTCATCAGCACCTGCAAGTGGAAAAGTAAGTATAAGAAGTGGCAACGACTAAGTGTGTGTGTGTGTGTGTGTGTGTGTGTGTGTGTGTGTGTGTGTGTGTGTGTATGTCTGCGTGGAGGGCGGATGTGCCATTCAGGGGTGTACTTCATACTTTTGAGTCCATTAATAAGTCTGTGCATACTCATACTGTAGAATTTAGTTCCTCATACACTTCCTTCCGACTGGGTATGCAGTGGTACTGTAGCTTCACCACTACTACACCAACTTAAAACAAACAAAAAAAATGAAGGGTTTGTGCAGACAAATTGGCTCATTAGGAATTCTAATTCTAACGAACCAATCAGTTCGGAGAAGCCCAATAATACGAGCGGGAGAAACAAGAAGAAGACGAAGAAGAAGAAAGTGGAATTCACTTCTCTTTTCTCTTCTGAATTCCAGTCACCGGTGATTGCGTTTCAGCGTCAGGAGCGCGCACACACTTTCGCGTGCTGATAGATAGAGGAAGAATGGAAAGCTGCCGGGTTTTAACGGCTGAGGTGAGACAGGAAGCCGAGAGGAAACACACTTGCATAACATACTGTAAGTCAGGGGAGAAAATGTGAGAAAAAGCACAATAACTAAAAGAAGCACATTACACTTAGAGCTGGTTTTGTTTGCACAGCTGCTTCTGTAAAGCTTCGGAACGACGCGAGGACAAAAATTGTCTGCAAATGTTCCTATAAACATATCATTATCAAATAATAGTTATGCACATGATTAGGGTTTTAAAATGATTACTGGTGTCTGTAATAAAACAAACAAAAACGTTGATCAAACAGATGTGCTTTTAGTCTATCTGCTGTACCTGCCAGACGAATTGGGTGTTGGTTCTGTAATATCAGTGCACTTCATAAAAATGAAAATAAAGGGAAATGTTTGCTTGTAATATTCAATGTTGTTGGCAGACTACAAAAAAATATATATATATATAAAATAAAATAAAAAAGGTGTCCAAATGCTCAAGCATTTACTTGTATTGTACAGTATATGTGTGTTATTTACAGTTGAACTGTCTCACTGGGAAATTAAGATGCATTTCAGATTTGGGTTTGCCACATGCCACTCACAGAAACTTATTTATTAATATTGTTGAAATTAATCCATCATGTCTGCGATAGCTTGGCACCCTATCCAGGGTGTACCCTACCTAGTGCCCTAAGTCTCCTGGGATAGGCTGCAGGCCCGCCATGACCCTGAATACACGATAAAGTGGTATAGATGATGAGTGAATGAATCCATCATGCAGCATTCTTTCAAACACTAACTCACACATACGATATGAATTCCTTTAAAAAAATTATTTCATGTACAAATTCGGCCTTGAATAATAACCATTAGGAAACCTTAAGGCTTGTTAGCAAGTCATTAAATATTTTATTACATTTTTACCAATTTGCTAACCCTCATACATCAGCTATATTAAGTTATATACATACACTCTACAGTATGTCCACTTTAACAGGAACACCTGTACCCCTGCACAGTCAGTCAGGTATCTAATCATAGAACAAGCAGTGCAATGCATGAAATCTTTGCCCATGGTATGATTGTGGATTCTAAGTTTAAGCATTTCTGTAATCGCTGATCTCTTCAGATTTTTTCAAGAACGACCAAAAAAAAAGAAAAAGCGCCTCGATTTGGCATACGACGAAGTCATTGAGCAGCGGAAAATGGTGACAGAAGTCAGAGGAGAATGACTAAAAGCTGACATTCTCAAGCTGACAGGAAGGCTAAAGTAATTTAAATAAACATTTTTTTACAACCGTGGTGAGCAGAAAAGCATCAAGCCTTGATTTAGATGGGCTATAACAGCATCGAACCACATCAGCTTCCAATCATCTTAGCCAAGAACTCGAATCTGAGGCCACTTTCAGTGCAGGCGCACAGAACCTAGACTGTGGAAGATTGGAAAAAACATATTTTTTGGAAAAAATCTTCATATTTTTCCAATCTTTAACTGTTCAGTTTTGGTGTCCGCTGTAAGCCACAGGTTCATGATCTTGGCTGACCCAAATGGAACCTGATATGGTCCTTCCACTGTTGTATGTCATGTGTTTCAATGTTTGACATTTGTGCTTCTAGGTAGGTAATGATTTGCAACATACAATTATAACCCGTCAACTCATGTAAAGAAAAATGACGTCTTTTTACCAACATTATCACAAAATCAGTTGTAAAAGTACCATATATCTGACTTATTCTAATGTATATATATATATATATATTATAATATATATATATATATATACCCTGGACTATAAGGGGGATAATAAAATAAACTTGTGGTTGGTTAGAACCAAATGAATTCCTGTCTTCTTTTTCTTCTTCTTTTTTTTTTTAACCCTGTCCCTCTGCTGTCCTTGACCAGTGGTGTCAAAATACCTGCAATGTTTAGCATGACAACAATAGTCTGCCAATGCAGGGTGACCAGAGCATCTCAAGCCTAACATTCTTTATCCAGCAAAAGCAATTACTAAAACTTCTCTGACCGCTGACCATGTGTAATGTGTGAAGCAAGGATTGCAGGGTTTACTGCTGGGGCAGGATTACATTTAAGGTCTGATGCTTTTCTCCAGCAGTGGATGGAATGAGTAATAAGAATGTCTGAAACTGTGGCAGGCTGTCTGCTGCACAGTGTGTGCAAGCATCAATCACACACTAGGGCCTCTACACTCTGAACACACACAACACACACACACACACACACACACACACACACACACACACACATAAATCCTGTATGGTTAGTTAGATATCTGTCACCCCACTTTCAAATAATGACAAGTAAAAGTATAACTGTGCCACCACAAACTTACCGCCCACTTCCCTTCTTTAATACAAATATAAATCTCATTAAGTTCCAAAATGTTAATTATCTCTCAGTTGCTTATGCTTTTCACTGCTGCATATACACTGGTAATTGCCATTCTTACTTCAAAGTACTTAATAAAAATAATGAGAGGGTTATTGATTGAAGAAATTAAATTACTTGGAATACCTGATAATACTGTCGATAAGATGGCTATACAAATAGCTACTGTAGCAACAACAGTAGAGCAGACTATGTAGTGAAAGGTGTAATATTAGAGGCTAATATTTGGTTGGACCACCTCAAGCTTTGATAATGTCAATAAACGTGGCCAATTCCTGTTTGAAAATGATTGCTCATGCTTCCAGAAATTCTCTTTCACAATTTGAGCCCTGGAATATGCCTGTACCATCAGGGAAGGGAAAAAAACATGGGAATAACCTGGTCATTCAGTACATTCAGGTCATCAGCTGACTTCATGTTCCTAACCCTGACCAACTGCAGCAACCCCATATCATAACGCTGCCTCAAGAAGATTCTACAGTGGCTGCTATGCATGATGGGTGCACCGCTCCATGCACTTCCCCTTTTACCCAGACATCCCTACTGATCTTGGATAGAATCTGGACTCCTTAGGCCACATCAATTAATTTGCCCATTGCTCCATAGCATGTAAAATATAAGGCTTTTTGCTGATTAGTTTCAGTAATCTTATGGCCTGTTCAGTTTCAATCCTGTGAGTTCTCGTTGCTTTATGCATGTATTGCTCAAATGCTCTTACTTTCAATATTAAACATTGCTGTGATGTCTACTGACAAGTCTTATATTTCTCCCGCAAAGCTGCTGGTTTGGGTGGGAAGGTGTGGGCGGGGTCCAGTGTATCTACAACCATACACACAAACATTACGTACATCAAGAATGTAACTTTTAAGTGGCGAGGTAGTGAAGAGGAAAAGGAGTAGCTAAGACTCGGTTACAACCACAAAGTAACAACTGGGCTTTTGACAACGGCCTTAACCCCCAATGGCTCCAAGGGCACACAAGCAGCTTTACCCAAACGTCCTGACCCTGAACTTCCTTTTGTGTCTGGGAAGGGATGTAGGCATATGCACAGACAACAATTGCTGTTTACAATGGCCATGTAAAGTCAATTCCTTCTTTGCTTATAATAGAATAGCCTGATAAAACACCATTTTACAAACTACCGTTCACACAAAAACAGCCGAGCACTTTTGAACCGCTCGGAAAGTAAATATTTTAGTAGAACTACAACTACATTGAATACTTCATTCTTAAATTTCTTAATTTTTAGAAAACAATGATTGATTTTCTCAGCAATTTAAATGATAGGCTTTTAATGATATCCTAATACTATTCTAATACTAAGATGTACTAAAAGTAGATTCTAATCATTTCTACAAAAGCAACACATTCACATGGACAATCTGCTTTACATATCTAAATGCTAATAATGAACGGATTAATGAATATGAATTATTTAATAAAAATATATATACATTAATAATCTGCATGATATAGCATCTACAATTAGACATGAATCACTTATGAAGGGAGACTCGTCGGTGCTTCATAGCAGTGGGTAATCATAAATTTTAAAAAGTACGACCCCATCTTGGATTATAGTATCAACTACACAAGATTTTGATACAGCAAGTTATGACACATAGTGCATGTAAAAGTGGTTGAATCACATGTTCTTAAAAATGAGAAATATTACTGTATAAAACACACTGATCATCCATAATATTAAAACCATTAGCATTATATCCACCTAGAATTTAGGTGTTCCACAAGGGCTCTGGCACCTCAGGACGTGGCTCTACAGGACCATTGTAGGTGTGCTCGATCAGAATTGTTCGTCCAGTGCTTTCCACAGATGCTCAATCGAATTAAGATCTGGAGAATCTGAAGGCCTGATCATCAACCTTGAACCCTTTGCCTGCTCATACATAGGAGGTCTTGATGATCTGGGTGTGGTTAGCATTGAACTTTTTTCCAGCAATTTTTGCTTCATTGACTATTGTTTGGGATCGGACGGGGAAGGCTAGCCTTTTATACCCTTGGTCGTCTATGAGACTTGGGCGTCCATGATATTATCAGTGTTATCAATGTTATTCAAGTCACCTGTTAATGTTATGAATTATGTGAGTAGTTAATTAATACAATATAATAATGTTATACAATCGAATTGAAACAAGTTTCAAAAGAAACCAAGAACACGTTCTGGATAATGTTGTAAAAAAGACAATAAATTAATTCGAATAAATAATTTGTCAGAAGATTCTTTTGGACTGTTTAGAATGACAAAAAAAAAAAAAAGTGACTTCCATGTTCGGTATAAAACTGGTTTTACCTTTTAACCTGTTATTCAACGGATGTGTCCATCATAGTCTAAATATTTTAAGGCAGATATCCTATGGAAAATGTCATAGAAATAACTGGATGTACAGGCATAACATGCTCAGCATAATGTTGCTCTCAGCATCAACATCTTACAAACCCAACACATGGCTTTTTAAATATCCTTAGTCAAAGTTATGTCTATTGGAAATAGACCCTCTTTAATTATAAGTCAATGACAATCAGTCAAAAACTAAAATAACATTAATAAGACATCTTTTGTCACAATTAAAAATAATGAAAAGATTTGATTGTAATTCAATTACTTTGGATGCCACAAGAATAATAACAGAAGATTTATATTTAGCTCAAATCGTCTTTCTTAATATGCAATTTAACTAGTATCTTTTCGAACAGGAAGTGACAAGGCCAGAAAGGCATTTTAGGTGAAGCATGACTCTCACTCTGAGGCCAGCATCTGGGAATGTTCCACTGTTTCCTAGCACCAGCCCGGACTCGCTTTACACCTGGTTTCCGCCGCTAATCTCTAGATGACAGATGATTGCAGTAAAACAGCCCCATGTAAGCTTGCCCTGGTGTCCGACACAGAGAGAGCTGCGGCGGTCTCCTCTGCTAGGACAGCTCTTTTTCCTCCTCGGACGATTTGCTGAGCATTTCCTGATGACCCTTCATCTGGAGCAGTGCCATATAGTACAGACAGGCAACAGGATATAGGAAGTAATGACTGTAGCCAGCAAATGCTAGCAATAAGTCTGAACAGCCGAGCCTTAACTTTAGAGAAGCAGATACCTGTGTCTTGGGTAATCAGAGAACGACTGCATGTACACGATCCCACATAAGCAGAAAGTGCTGCACAAAGACACCTGATATGGAAAACAGGAGGAGCCCAGTTTTTGGTAAATATATCATACTGTTGATTCAGCTTTCAGAGTTCATCACTGAGGGGCAAGATGAGGCAGCATGTGGTGTGGGGATTATCCCAGCCTCTATGCACCTCTATCTATAAACACGGCACAAGTATGAAATACAACGTCTGTGGAATCATAGATTCAAGTCTACTACATCTACTACTTAGTCTAAAATCTACTACATAGATTTTAGCTTGACTCTTGGTTTTCGATGACTGGAATCAGTGAATTATTTTTAAGTTTAATGTGAGTCCAATGCAAATGGAGACTTGATAACACAAATATCATATTACAAATAATATACAGTATATGGCCAAAGGTACGTGAACACCTTAGCATCACACCCATACTGTACGTGAGCTTCCTTCAAATTGTTAAGAATTCCTTTTAATAGAAATAAGATGCCCAAATACATTCTAGTATGACAATGCCCTTAGGAGCAAATCAAGGTCTATGCCACCATAATTTGCTACGGTAGGAATGGAAGAACAGAGCCTGGATCCCAACCCCACTGAACACCTTTGGAAAAAATTGGAACACTCACTGCACCCCAGGCCTCGTCACCTGACATCACTAATGCTCTTATTGCTGAAAGGGTGCAGATCTATTGGTAAGAACATTTTGAAGGAATCTGTTTAAAAAGCACATATGGGTGTAATGATAAAGTTTTGCCAAACTTTTGTAATATTTTAATGTAGTCATATATGATAATGGCTCCTATAGGAAGGATTATGAATATATGGCTCTGAATGTGCAAAACAGAAAAGAAATAGAAAAAAGAAAAAAAAACTCCAGAAGGTATGCCAAATGGTATGCATATATAGCAGTTAATTTATATGGTTCAAACTGATTCACTGCACAAATGAATAGAAATATTATTCCAATGGGAGCAAAAGTTATGTCATTAACCCAACAGCATAGTGTAATATAGTAAAGAGTTCCTATATTTTAGATGGTTTCTCCCAGAACCATGCAGTTTCAGGCCGTGTGTGGTGACATCCACAACACAGTCCTTTTTTTTTATTGCATTTTAATTTTATTGCATATTACACAACTTCCCAGCAAAGCTTGATTGCTTTTTAGGGGTTGGACACTACGGTGGATGTCTTAACGTAAAACCGTATCCATAGATAGAGAGACGAGGGACCAATGTTCAGGTTGTGTGCAATTTTAATATGCCATTAAATGAGGTTGTAAATAAGGAGCAGTCTAAAACAGACCTCCAGAGTGTGGGAAGCCTATGATGACTGGAGTATAAACATTCCTGGTGATTTACTGTCCCCAACTCCACGTGCAGGAGCAATTACCCTGATCCTCCTCACTGCCACATAGTAACTTAGCTGACCAGAGCATGCCATAAAACACTCACAAGTTCTTACATCTTTAATAAAGCAGTGGAGTAAAGAGGAGATGAGGATGATGAAAATAAAGAAAGGAGTGCTCATCATGTACAGTGTATCGGTCAAATAAGCAGAAAAGCTGTTTGAGGCTACACACAGGTACAAAAAGCTAAGTGGGGAAGAGAAGCGAGGCTGATGAATAGCTGGGCAAAAGAATGACTGTAAAATACTGTAATTACCTATCATACAGGCAATACTATTCCGAGCAGCTGGTTTGGCTCGGTGAAACATAATAGCTTGAAAAAAAATGTACAACACCTTATTTCTGTCTCACCTTGTCTAACACTATAGACGTACAGAATGACAGTAACGCCAAACCCTATCAGACTGACGAATACCCATCTACACATCATTTATTCATTAACTCTTACCCTCATCTTTATTATCATTTTATCCTGGTCAGGGATGAAGTTGAGTTTATCCTTGGAATATGCAACATGAAGCAGGATGGGACACTGATCCGTCACAGGGTGTTGCGTACTGTACATACAATACACATCAACAGCAATACAACTACTAGTGTGTTTTTGGGAGGAAACCCACATGAATACAGGGAGAACCTGTCAAGCCACGAGGTTGCAAGGAGTGTATCCACGTGCAGCTAAGGTGTGTGGTATGGCATGGTGTTGAGAGCAGCTGTGGAGGGGCCCAACCTAAGGGGAGAGCTGCAGTCATTCCTCAGCTCCCTCCGGGACACATTCAGCCATCACACCCCATGATAAAACAAACAAGATCTGTGATGACTGGAGCATAGCCAACTTTCTTGGCCTAGTAGGAGAAAAAGAACAAATAAACGGTCCTCCATCAGAAGACCGTCATTCTGCCCAGAAGCTATTAGTGTTCCAAGAGTCATATACCACCACCACCATCACCACCATCATCCCAAGCCCCGGTCACTCCATACGGTGCACAAGCAAATTAAATTACTGTCTCAAATAGAGAAATGGTGGCCCTTTGACCTATCACACTATATGAAGGGAAAAGGGAATTCTGCTGATGCATGCTATATTTGTCCTCTGACCAAAGACACACTATGTGCTCCTATATAATGACTTTCAGTTTTATCCCATGGGTGTCAACCAGTCACTACAGTCTGCCATTTAAATTCCATCTAGGCAGAGAAGAGACCTATTAAAAACTTGTCAAGTGTGTCATATCTGTCTATGAATCTGTGGAGTATAAGTGGGAGGTAATTCAGTAGGGAATGATATTAGTCATACTTTGCAAATGATGGCTTTACAGCTGCAGAAGTTTACAATTTGCAGAACAAGTGCTGAAAGGCTATACAGTAAATGAAGCTATTGACATCAACCAGGCAACTAATAATCTTCTTTATGTGCTTTGTCAGAAAACTGTCTATAAATTGTAGTTATTGCAGTTATTGTTGTTATTGCAATATTGACAAATGCACCTTTACACTTGAGGTTTGTACACAAGATTGCAATAAAGCTAAACATTTTGTCTGGGCAGAGCCACCAGATATGGCTGTGACTGAATTCATCCAAAATAGAACAAAAATCAAGCTTTAACCGGTAACATCTCACGCTTAGGAAAAGTGTTAATATACACACTTCAAGAAAAGAATAGTATGATGTATATTATATTATTATAATATAATATTAATAACTACGTAGATGTGCCTGTGACTTCATTCATCTAAAATTTAATTACACACTCATTAGTACACTTAAAAAAAAAATGCACTCTTTAAAAAAGGGTACAACGTCATCTGTTGAATGTCATCTCAACAATCTGTTCTAACCATCATGATGTGTTCTATTACTATCAGTACATAATGTATGCACTAAATTTAGTATTAAAATATTTATACCATTTTTCCCCCTGTGTATACATTTTTTGTCTGACACTGTATATGTAGCTGTGAGGCATGTCTAGGTGCGGTTTGGCATACTGCAACTCGACCATGCAGGTCATTTGTGTTCAAGTACCTCCATATTGTACAACACCATTTTTCACCCCAGAGCAGCCTGTATTTCTCTTGAAGCTGTTTGTGGGTTTTTCTTTGTGTCCCGAACTATTCTTCTTCTGGCATTATGGGTAATACTGTATCTTTGGTACTGACTGGCATTTTCAAGTGTTAAGATATATAAAGTATCCGGCCAAGTTAATGCATCACGTCATGAGCTGAGAAACTCACTTACTATTCATGCACCGACACTAATTACAATTACTATGAGTCACTGGGTAGAAATTTCCCTTTAATATCCATTTAAACCTGTGTGTGTGTCAACCCGTGTGTATATACTGTGGCCAAACATTCAAGGATATGTAAACTTTTGATTAGGGTTGTTTGGGTGATTACAGTAATCAGTAGGGTTTAAAAAGGAGTCAAACAACTATGTGTTATTAATGATTTCATAGGACCACCTTCCTTTAATAAGAAAAAAATTATTTGGCATTATCAGTTATTTTTTATTTTTTTCAAATAAATGGCAATGTTTAACAATTTCTTTCAGGGTATGCAAACTTTTGATCACTATATACACATATATATTTAGGGTTTGATGCACTGGGTGTTCTGGTGCTTTTGTATTGTGGCCAGCATTGTCATTTTTAAGTGAGTTGTGCTACATTGGCTTTTTCTGTGGGATTGGACTGGGCAGGCTGGCCTTTACCCCCCACAGGCATAAATGAGCCTTGAGTGCCCTGTAAATTGTCGTCAGACCAATGTCCACTGCTCAAAAAAATAAAGGGAACACTTAAACAACACAATATAACTCCAAGTCAATCAGACTGTGAAATCAAACTGCCCATTTAGGAATCAACACTGATTGACAATCAATTTCACATGCTGTTGTGCAATTAGAATAGACAACAAGTGGAAATTATAGGCAATTAACAAGACACCCCCAATAAAGGAGTGGTTCTGCAGGTGGTGACCAAAGACCACTTCTCAGTTCCTATGCTTTCTGGCTGATGTTTTGGTCACTTCTGAATGCTGGCGGTGCTTTCACTCTAGTTGTAGCATGAAACAGAGTCTACAACCCACACAAGTGGCTCAGGTAGGGCAGCTCATCCAGGATGGCACATCAATGCGAGCTGTGGTAAGAAGTTTTGCTGTGTCTGTCAGCGTAGTGTCACGAGCATGGAGGCGCTACCAAGAGACAAGCCAGTACATCAGGAGAAGTGGAGGAGGCCGTTGGAGGGCAACAACCCAGCAGCAGGACCACTACCTCTGCCTTTGTGCAAGGAGGAACAGGAGGAGCACTGCCAGAGACCTGCATGAGGGTGGTATGAGCGCCCGACGTCCATAAGTGGGGGTTGTGCTTACAACCCAACACCGTGCAGGACATTTGGCATTTGCCAGAGAAAACCAAAAGTGGCAAATTTGCCACTGGCGCCCTGATCTTTACAGATGAAAGCAGGCTCACACTGAGCACATGTGACAGACATGACAGAGTCTGGAGATGCCCTAGAGGACGTTCTGCTGCCTGCAACATCCTCCAGCATGACCGGTTTGGCAGTGGGTCAATAATGGTGTGGGGTGGCATTTCGTCCATACAGCCCTCCATGTGCTTGCCAGAGGTAGCCTGACTGCCATTAGGTACCGAGATGAGATCCTCAGACCCCTTGTGAGACTATATGCCGGTGAGGTTGGCCTTGGGTTCCTCCTAATGCAAGACAATGCTAGACCTCATGTAGCTGGAGTGTATCAGCAGTTCCTGCAAGACGAAGGCATTGATGCTATGGAGTGGCCTGCCCTTTTCCCAGACCTGAATCCAATTGAGCACATCTAGCACTGTTTCGCTCTGTCCACAGTCGCACCACAGACTGTCCAGGAGTTGGTGGATGCTTTAGTCCAGGTCTGGGAGGAGATCTCTCAGGAGACCATCCGCCACCTCATCAGGAGCATGCCCAGGCATTGTAGGGAGATCATACAGGCACGTGGAGTCCACACACACTACTGAGCCTCATTTTGACTTGTTTTAAGGACATTACATCAAAGTTGTATCAGTCTGTAGTGTGTTTTTCCACTTCACTTTTGAGTGTGACTCCAAATCCAGACCTCCTTGGGTTAATAAATTTGATTTCCATTGATCTTTTTTTTTTTGCGTGATTTTGTTGTCAGCACATTCAACTATGAAAACAACAAAGTATTTAATAAGAATATTTCATTCATTCAGGTCTAGGATTTGTTATTTTAGTGTTCCCTTCATTTTTTTGAGCAGTGTATATTGGGTATATATACAGACCAATGTAAAGTGGTCTTAAATTTTTCACTCTTTGTTATATTGCAGCCATTTGCTAAAATCACTTAAGTTCATTTTTTTCCTCATTAATGTACACACAACACCCCATGTTGAAAGAAAAACACAGAATTGTTGACATTTTTGCAGATTTATTAAAAAAGAAAAACTGAAATATCACATGGTCCTAAATATTTAGACCCTTTGCTGTGACACTCATATATTTAACTCACATGCTGTCCATTTCTTCTGACCATCCTTGAGATGGCTCTACATTTTCATTTGAGTCCAGCTGTGTTCAATTATATGGATTGAACTTGATTAGGAAAGCCACACACCTGTCTATATAAGACCTTACAGCTCACAGTGCATGTCAGAGCAAATGAGAATCATGAGGTCAAAGGAACTGCCTGAAGAGCTCAGAATTGTGGCAAGGCACAGATCTGGCCAAGGTTACAAAAAAAATTCTGCTGCAGTTAAGGTTCCTAAGAGCACAGTGGCCTCCATAATACTTAAATGGAAGACGTTTGGGACGACCAGAACTCTTCCTAGAGCTGGCCGTCTGGCCAAACTGAGCTATCAAGGGAAAAGAGCCTTGGCGGGAGAGGTAAAGAAGAACCCAAAGATCACTGTGGCTGAGCTGTAGAGATGCAGTCGGGAGATGGGAGACAGTTGTAGAAAGTCAACAATCACCAGTCGGGGCTTTATGGCAGAGTGGCCTGACGGAAGCCCTCAGTGCAAGACACATGAAAGCTCGCATGGAGTTTGCTAAAAAACACCAGAAGGACTCCAAGATGGTGAGAAATAAGATTCTCTGGTCTGATGAGAGCAAGATAGAACTTTTTGGCCTTTATTCTAAGCGGGTATATGTGGAGAAAACCAGGCACTGCTCATCAACTGTCCAATACAGTCCCAATACTGAAGCATGGTGATGGCAGCATCATGCTGTTTGGATGTTTTTCAGCTGCAGGGACTGGACGACTGGTTGCAATCGAGGGAAAGATGAATGCGGCCAAGGGATATCCTGGATGAAAACCTTCTCCAGAGTGACTCAGGACCTCAGACTGGGCCGAAGGTTCACCTTCCAACAAGATGACCCTAAGCACACCGCTAAAATAACGACGGAGTGGCTTCACAACAACTCCGTGACTGTTCTTGAATGGCCCAGCCAGAGCCCTGACTTAAACCCAATTGAGCATCTCTGGAGAGACCTGAAAATGGCTGTCCACCAACGTTTGCCATCCAACCTGACAGAACTGGAGAGGATCTGCAAGGAGGTATGGCAGAGGATCCCCAAATCCAGGGGTGAAAAACTTGTTGCATCTTTCCCAAAAAGATTCATGGCTGTATTAGATCAAAAGGGTGCTTCTACTAAATACTGAGCAAAGGGTCTGAATACTTAGGACCATGTGATATTTCAGTTTTTCTTTTTTAATAAATCTGCAAAAATGTCAACAATTCTGTGTTTTTCTGTCAATGTGGGGTGCTGTGTGTACATTAATGGGGAAAAAAATTCACTAAAATGATTTTAGCAAATGGCTAAAAGAGTGAACAATTTAAGGGGGTCTGAATACTTTCCGTACCCACTCTATATACCCAATATACATTGGTATGACAACAATTTACAATTTACATTTATTGGGTATACTGTATATACCCAATATACATTGGTATGGCTGTGGCCTCAAAAAATCTATTTAATCAATTTGTATAAAAGTAATAACAAAAAAATTCAGTCATTTAAGAAATACTTTTTTAACCCATAGTGAACTGTTGCATTGAAGCCTAAAACCACCATTTATTCTCATGTTCTCTTATAAGAGAACATGAGAATAAATATACACCTAGTGGTTTTTGGCTTCCATGCAATTAGGCTGCATTATGCTAATATGGCTAACGCTTTACATTCGTCGCCTAATGCCAGGTTTTAAGACTGGAAGCTGATATCTGAGAAGGGACTTCCCACAACATTCCAGGATTTTGTAGGTGACGATTAAGAAGACATACAGACAAACAGTGTTCTCTCTTCAGTGTTCTCAACAAGCCAGCAGTTCACTATAGATTAAAAAAAGTATTTCTTAAATGATTTTAATTTTTTTACTTTTATACAAATACCAATTGTCTGTGTTACACATTAAATTGATTTTTGAGACCACCACCTAGAGGGAACAAGGAAAATATGCCTGATAAACAATACATTACAGGTTGTGGGTCAAAGCAGAGATAAAATGGTACCAGACTTCAGAAATATACACTGCAAGACCAATAAAAAGTCACAAACCCCTGTAAAGTCACCAAAAAATTAGCAGCAGATCCTGTCCTGTATGTTGCCAGTTGGGGCCTGTATGGATCAGACATGTTTGTCCAGCACATCGCATAAGATCCTTGACTAAGATCTGGGGACATCTTGACCTCTTCCTGAGCAACAACACTTTTGTTGGACTTCCTTTTGCTTGGATTATGGTACACCTTCGCTGTATAAATAAGCTAATAAGCCTATTCAATGTCACAACATTTATGTCTGTCCTGTGTCCCATAAATTTCTCTCCAAGATCTTGTATTGATAATGGGAGAGGTGGACCACTGTAAAAAGTCGTCTCCGGCACATCTCAAAGATTCTTAATGGGGTTAAGGTCTGAACTCTTTGGTGGCCAATGCATGTGTGAAAATGATGTCTCATGCTCCCTGAACCACTCTTTTACGATTTGAGCCAGATGAATCATTCCATCAGAAAAGAAAAAACTATTGATGGAAAAACCTGGTCATTCAGTATATTCGGGTTGTCAGCTCACCTCTTAACGTTGCTGAACCCAGACTTGACCGACAGAAGCAACCCCAGATTATAACACTGCCCCCACAGGCTTGTACAGTAGGCATTAGGCATAATGGAACTGGGTAGGACTCATCAGACCAAATTACCTTTTCTAATGCTCCACAGTTCATCCTTTATGCTCCCTAGCAAATTGAAGCTGACTCGCCTCACAGATAAGGGGCTTTCTTCAGACAAGGCTACACAGCTGTTTAGTTCCAATTCCCTTGAGCATTATTTACATTGTGTGTGAAAATTCTCTTACTTTTTAAACTATTAAACATAACCATGAGTTATACTGTTGTTGTTTTTTTAAGATTTGATTTCACCAAAAGCGATCTCAGATTTTCACCACATTTCTTCCATGAAGATGATGGTTCATCATTATTCTTTCAAGTTTTAATACAGTTATTTAAGCAGTTTTAGCAGTTGCAGCAAGCTCCTAAGTTGTTTTCTCGTCTTGATCCAGGCCAACAATTTGGCTCATTTGAGACAGAGAAACTTTCTTTGCCACAACCACAGGATATGTCTTCCGACATGGTTGTTTAAGAAATGAGAAGCTACTTCCTGCATCAGTTAGGGTTAAATAACTTGTTGCCAGCTGAAACATATTAATCACTGCCGTAATTATCCAATGGAAGACTCTTACCATGTGGTGACTTTTTCTTAGCCAGGCTGTGCATATCTACTCCTTTCATCATGAAGCTCAAGTGACCATAAGCTAAACTCCCGTTTACCTGTACCTGTAATTCATATACTGCAATCAGAGGAGAAAGGAATTGTGTTTGTACAACGCAATTATGATACATTTCCTCTAAATTATCCCTACTTGTCAGCCAATATACTGTAGGTGGAGATCTAAACACCCTGCCGCACTTACAGTTGAAGCAGTGAAGGACATTGAAAATTATTGACATATGTTCCACCTGCACACGTACAGAAGGCAGCTAATAGGACTGTGATAATCCATGAAAAATTGCATGTATAAAATTATCAACTGTGCCATTTTAATTTTATTTGTCTTTAGTGAAGAAATCAGTACTTGGTTGGGCAAATTACTAGCCTAGGTGTCTTATATAAGGGGGCTTTGGTTAAACAACCACAGAAAGAACAAATCATACTTTATGACTTTCAGAAAAATAACAGGAAACATTGAAATGAATGTTTAAACATCAAACACCTTGAGTAGTTATTGATGGGTTAAATAGTCTGCAGGACCTTGGTTCCAAGGTATGTTTAACCATGGATGAAACCAAGCAAAATTAATTTCAGTACAAAGCTGTCATATAACTCTCCAAGTGGTCCTCAGTATCTTCAGTGGCAACATGGAGAGAAAATAAAGACTCTATCCAAACTCCAATCATATCTTTTACCTGCAATGAGGTAACATCTCATTTCATAACCAAAATGTAGGCCAAACAATGTGCTGACAATTTATTAAAGATGCAAATAGAAGCAGTGTAAAAGAATAATGACCATGACTTACATGGAGAGTTCACACATGCATTGTTTTTCCTAAGTGGGCACCAATTAATGCACTAAACTAGCTACCTATAAAAAATATTAGTATGGTATGTTCTGTGGTGGTGGCAAGATGGTGTAGTGGTTAGCACTGTCGCCTTGTACCTTGAGGCTCGATTCTTGTCTCTGTGTATATGGAGTTTGCATGTTCTTCCCGTGCTTATTGGGTTTCCTCTGGGTTCTTCAGTTTCCTCCCACAGTCCAAAGACATGCAGATTAGGCTAACTGACGTTCCCAAATTGCCCGTAGTGTGCCCTGCGATGGATTGACGCCCTGTCCAGGGTGTACCCTGCCTCGTGCCCTACAGTAAGTCTCCAGGTATAGGCTCCAGGCCCCCCCATGACCCTGAATACAGGAAAAAGCGGTATAGACGATGAGACGACGACGATGTACTATGGTGAACTATAGTACGTACTGTAAGATAGATTACATAGTAAACCAATTAGCCCTTATCATTAACACCACATAACACTAACACCTTAACAAGCCTGTTAGGTCTGATCCCACAATACAGTGCAAATTGCAGAAAAAGTCAATGCTGGCCATGATAGAAAGGTGAAAAAACAGCCAGTGCATTACACCCTGAGATGCACGAAACCCAAGGCTAATGACCTGGCCTCCAAACTTAGATCCCAATACAATTTATAGACAAAACAGTCCCATCCATCCACAGCACCCAAATGATCTGCTGCTACTGTCCTAGTGCCCCCAAAGGCCCAGAGCAAACCCAATGGCACAAGGGGAAACCAGAACCTAGGTGGTTATAATGTGAATGTTCATTTTTTAAATGGTATGGCTGATGAGTGTATTGCCATGCCATGGCGGGCCCCATAGGACTTTATAGAGTACAAGGGTAGGTACTGTAGCACTTCACTATATAGTGTGTACCCCAATCCCTTGATCAATACCGTGGTACTTATTGGATCATATAGATCAGTATTTACAAATATACCATATAAGATACCAGATGAACTTTGGTAGCAGCTCTGGTACCCAATAAGTACCCAAAAAGTATGGTATATTTGAATATTACAGTATATATATATATATTTATTGAAGTATGTACCATGATAGAACCATGTACCATAATGTTGTACATGTATTATATTACCACTATAGTACTGTCAAAAATCACTGAAACTGTATATACCATACTAAAATTATTATATTTTTTCAACTATCCCTCTTTAGCCTAGTCAATGAAGTTTCCAGGCAACACGGAATGTGGGACTGGGCCACACATTGGAGCTATTACTTACCTGGTGGGCAACATAATGAATTTAATAATTTAATAATGAAAACTATTCACATATGCCACATATTCACAACTAAAGACTGCCAATTAGTCGCCCTAACCTCCGAGTTGCAGGTCCCACAATGAGAAGTGCAAGAAAAAAGTTCCAAGGTAATGTAATTAAAGCACTGAAAATGGGCAGAGACTATTTGGTAAATGGTGGCGTTCAGAAGATGAAGTGAACACTGACTGTTGAGTGAGGAAAAGGCCTGTATTAAGATGAAAGGCGGGCTAAGCAATGCCTCATTTGGCTGCTCCCTCAGGAGGGCATGGAATGCCACAGTGGGCATCTCACATTTATCCAGCATCAGCAGCTGCGAGTCCTCCTTGCATTGCTTCTGTCCCAGCTCCTCCCCTCCCTGCTGGGGCATTCAGCAGATCTTAATTTCACTTCTGGCTTAGGCACTACAGTCTGGGCTTCAGCCATACAAAGGCCAGAGTTTCAAGTTGAACGTGAGAACCACCTCATCTCCTGACCTCCATCTACATATGAATAACCATAAAGAAATGATGAAACTGAAAAGAGGGGTGTGCGCAAATGAGAGAATGAGAGAACACAGAGCAAAGTGTGCCTACCATCTTCTAATCACATACAGGATTTCCCCATTTTTTATAGAAATTTGTTCAGCTTTTCTAAAGTAGAAATGAGCTATTTGATTATTCATAAAAGAACAACAGTCAGGTTTGAAATTTAGTTGCATTCAAGATGAAAGATGTTTGAAAAACATTCAAACTATAAAACTATTTTCTAAAAATAAAATTATGTAAAAAAAAAATTATTGAATTTTAAAATAAATAAATAAAGTAAAAGCACAAAAAAATTTAATTACAAGACACTTGAACTTTTTGCTCTGGATGAGCTACAAATTGTTTTGAGGACAAAACAGTCATTTGGATATTGGCTCTCGCCCATCCTGAATGACACTGTTCTCTAAACGAGATTCAGCCTGTTCTTTGGCCCAAAGCTTGCCTTACATTAGATCATTTATTTGCCCCAGCAGCTAATCTGTAGGCAGCCCTCAGATTGACCCCATTCATCAGAGGTCCATGTGCAGGTCTTCTGGCCTGTTGCTTGGGCTTGAGACAGAGAGGAAAACTAACGAAAACACTTGCACTGACCTCTAAGCAGTTACAAATGGCCTCTTGACTGTGTCGGTGGGCTCCAGCTGTGCACAAAGAGACAGTGCTCGTCATTAATGCAGAACAAATGTGACAGCATTATGTAACAAATTAACCTAGAACTGGAATGACGCAATGAATATATAAATATAACTGTCTGCAATTTTCAATGAATTTATTGACCATTAAATGTATAAAATTTTTATATTTCAGCATTCACAACAGATCAATATAAAATTATCATGAGCGTATACATATCGTCACTAGCTACTACTACTAGAAGGAGCACCTGTACAAAGTAGCAATGCAAAGTATAACATCATGCATACACAGGTCATTGCTTCAGTTAATGTTCACATCAAACAGTCAAAAGGGAAAATGTGATGAATAAAATTTACTGTATTACGGATCAATTGTTTTCCTCATTCTGACATCTTAACCTGCAACTGCATGATTTTTGCACCACTCTGCTGTTACATGATTGGCTGATTAGATAACTGCATGAACTAACATCTCGAAGGAATTTCCTCTCTTGTTGAGTCCTTGTCACAAATAGTTAAGACAGTTCTAAAGGCAAAGGAGGTCTAACCCAGTACTTGCAAGGTGTATCTATTGAAGTGGCTGCTGATTACAGAATCACATTCAAAAGTTAGTACCCCCTCTTTTAATTCTATGTGTTTTTGTGGAAAAACATAATAAAAACTATATGATCGTAGTGGGTCTTAGTATTAGGCAAAAACAACCTCAGACGAACAACATATAACTTTTTTTCAAGCTTCCATTATTTATTTAACAAGTCCAAAAAAAAAAATGCGGGCAATACCAAGTACCCCAATGATTCAATAGCTTCAATAATTGGTCCACCTTTTGCAGCAAACAACTTGACGTAATTGTTTCTGATTTGACTTTATCAGCCTCTCACCTTGTTGTGGAGGAATTTTGGCCCATACTTCTTTTCAACATTGTTTTAGTTCATTGAGGCTTCTGGATAGCTCTCATAAGGTCCCACCACAGCATTTCCATTGGGTTGAGGTCTGGACTTCCAAAATCTTGATTCTTAAGTATTTCAGCAATTCTGATGTAGATTTACTGCTTCAGATCTTTGTTCTATTGGATTTCCAAATTTCAGCCAAGCTTTAGCTGTAGGACAAATGGGCTCGTATTTGCTTCTAAAATACTTTGGTATACTCAGTGGCGTTCATAATTGACATACTTGTTCAGTCTTCTTCTAATTATGCTGCCATGGACTTTAACATTTATCATGCACCAGAAGGCCTGTAGGGGCTACGATATAACCCTTGTATTTTTTATTTTATTTTATTTTTTGTATTTCTCGGAGCATTGTGTGGTCTTACCTTGGGGAGAATGTGCTGGGACGTCCATTCCTGGGAAGATTTGCAGCTGTCATGAACGCTTTTCACTTCTGAATAATCTTTCTCCTTGAGAAAAGGAGCAAACTGCAAATTATTTTATAACCCAATCCAAACTGATGTGCAGTTGCCATTGTCTCTTACCATTGTGTTAACACACACCTGAATGCTCCAGACCAAACCAGGCCAAAACCTCAGCGTTTATAGAGGTCTACAGGTCTGTTGATGATCAATTAATCATGGGTTAAAGATTAGCAGCACCTGGATGCAACTTACTCACTGAATTCATGTGGAGGCAGTAAGGGGTACTTAGTATTGCACGCATGTTTTGCACATTTTTCTTTCGGTTTCATTTTTGTTAAATAAATAATAGCATGTGGAAACAAGTTATATTTTGTTATATTGAGTTTTTTGCCTAATATATGCCTAATACTAAGACCCACCATGATCAGATTATTAAAGAGAGGGTACTAATCTTTGAACATGACTAGCAAAAAAAACAAACAAACAAAAAAAAAAAAACTATTTCAGAGACTCAAAGTGTTGTTACAATCGCATTACATGGTAATGTAGGAAAAATTATTTAGATATATGATAGATAAATTAGATGCAGATAATGTAAATCTATTTAAAAATTCAGTTACATTTTTTTCCCATTTTAATCAATTAATCTAGAGGATGCAGAGGATAGGGTGAGGTAGAGGCAGATGATTCGCTGTGGCCGATAGACAAAGAAAAATCTACAGGGCTTCTATGTTCATGTAACCAGAGTTATATTTAAAGTTCTATGGAAGGAGTCTTCATTGTCAGGACACAGGAGAAAAGAGTTATCTCTGGTAGATTTAAGAGCCATATCACTGGTAGAGTTAAGGTTTGAGTCCTGCAGTTGTTAGCTCCATCTGTGGTCGGGGGCCATGTGGTTTCCTCGGCATTGTGGACCGTAATGGCCCACTTTCACTCATGCTGATCCCGGCAGTTAGTTTAATTAACGGTTGTTAGAACACCTGTGATGTGTGATACATACTGTATAGTTAAAGTGATACACATAGCTAAATGTTCCAGTGCTGTTGCTGTCAATTATAACCAACTGAGGAAAGCCTCGCGTCTAATCAGATTACTTAGTCAGAACTGACTATTATACAGTATATTTATTATAAAAGCGTGGACACTATTTACTAAAAAAGTTTAAGGGGGCAAATGGCTATGGTATAAGAGGAATAAAACACTTTGAAATGTGATATAGGAGAACAATATATATTTTAAAAATAAAATCTAGATCATATTCAAGAATAGGTCTTTAAAAATAAAAAATAAAAAAAAACAAAGTCATAAACACCTGAAGCCTGCATGTGTGTTTATTAAGAAAATAAGACTGGTGATATATTGTGTGATATTCTATCATTGTTAGTCTTTTAGAACGTAGCACAAAAAGCAGTATCAATCTGTAGCCTGACAGGCCATTATTGTCCTCTCCTGCTATTACCCTCCCCTGTTTTTCCTCCAGTTTGTCAGGCCAGAATTACAGTAGGTTTCACTCCCTTATACTACAGTGATGAATGCCTGATGTTATCAGAGACTGCAAAACAGAATGGCTCTTATAGGTAAAGAGCATCACTGTGAGGGTCTAAAACAAGCCAATGTGATTGTACACGTCTGTGCTAAGCACTCTGAAAATGAAATCTGTAACAGCAGCATGGTGATGAACTACTTGTCCCAAGAAAGCTATATATAGAGTATCATTAAACGGATTTAAGGATCCTCCTTTCTGTCTCTGTTCCTTTATCTCTCCCTTTTCTCCTTCTGCAGTGCATTATTATGGCCCAGAGCATCCTCCTCTGTCATTATTGCCCTGCATGGCTTTTATCATCGCTATAAATCTATTCCAGCAGTGCAATTCCATAAAGAGGCAACCAGTGAATATCAGCTGTTCACCTCACAGGGAGAAAGAGCATTAGTCGTAGTTAATGCCACTCTTATCCAGACTAACAGCAATGTCAAGCGTTTGCCTCAACTCAAACCTGGTGGGAATGATTACAACAGCTCATATCATATTTAACTATTCATCAAGATATAATTGAAAGGCAAATAAATGCCCACTGAGCGCAGTCTGTTCAACAGGCCAGTGAGGTGAAACGTAATTAGATGTTTTCAAAGGTGCTATTTTAAACATGAGACATGTCAAAGTTTAACTGAGCTAATGGATGCTGCCTCCAGCTGCTCTGTACAATGCCTGCCTTTTGACTACTACCTAGCTTTAACGTTTAATTTTTTCTAATTTTGTAATAACTGGAATAAAACCAATGTTACTTAATAACTACCAATGTGATAATTAATTTTAGAGACTTTAAATTGATCCAACATGCTACATTAATGCACAAGTTTAATAGTGCAAGCACTCAAAAAAAATTAATCATGGCGTAGTTTATTATTAACTATTTGCATCCCTTTGATTTTATTTAAATAATCTTTTTTTCAAAAATTATGTAATCAGATTAATTACAATTAATTAAAATGTGTTAATTATGAAAACTATTTAATTTAATCAGTTAAAAAGTATGGATTTAGTTTAAATGTCTGTGGAATTAGTTAAATTGCATGAGACTGATTTACATACAAATCTTGCAAATGGAATTGTTTAGAAGGGGAAATGTAGCTGTTCCACACTCCCGTCTGTAGAGGGCGATAGCAGCAGCAGGTCAAGCAACCCTTTCATTAACATTTTTTTACTGGAGCAAGCTGGATTGTGACCTCATTTTAAGGTAATTTACATCTGTAATCATCCTTCATGATTTGTTGGTTTCTGCATATGTTAAAATATTTTTAGTGTTGTTGGTATCGTATTACACTAATATGTTTAGTCCACTAGCTAGCTAGCTTGCACGTGGCCTTAATAAATAAAAACTTAGCCACTTAGCATTTTTTTCATTGGCCAATAATAGATGTATTACTCATTAAAACACATAGGAATGTTTTTTTATATGACATATAGGATGATATTTACATCCTTATTTTCCGATCTAAATGTCTAGTAGCTGTGTTCAGGTCAAAATTAATAGTCGACAAAAGCCATTGTGCGCGTCAAATGACTTTAAAATATATGCATATCACTGTGGCAGGTATTGGTATTGACAACTCATTCTCTTAATTTATCCTCCAGGACTGTGAAAATTCAAAGGATGAGTCTGGAATTGCACAGACGACCACGGGCATTTACTGTACAGTATGTCATTCGGGCAGTGGGTGCTGGACCCCGAGATTAACCTACAGAAGTTGATACTTGAATGTTTGGAGCTCTTCAAAACCTTCACACATGGATGTGATGCTTTTTGGACTCATTTATGCACCTAACCTGCTCTACCCTAAGTAACTCAGGTGCACATTTGAAGTGTTATGGAACATCCTGGTGAAACAAGAGAGTACCAAACTGTCACCAAAAGTCCAAGCACTGAAAATTAAGATGCTTCTGTGATTAACAGACATTTCCTTTTTTTAATGCAAGTGGGTTGACTGTTTAACTGTTTTTTTTTTCTGTGCTTTGTACTGTTTAAGTAAACTTTTGTACTTCAATGCGTGAAAGTTGAATTTTAGTTATTGGTGGTTTTAGTTATTTAATATTTGCTACCGTAATATTTGTGGAATGTTCACTCTATACACAATTAAACATGCATAAAAAAGTGTAAGTGCAAAGACACCACTGAGGCTTATGGCTCTGAATGTTATTGTAATGTAAGCAGTGCTGTTAGCCTTAAGTTACCTTAAGTTTCACATTTTTTAATTACAGTTCTTGAGGAAACTTATCTCTAGCACTGGCTAGTATGTTTTGCTACCAATTGTTTGTTTTTTTTTAAACCTCTTTTTGGTTGTTATTCTTAAAATATGCCTTAAAGCATAAAATGTATTAAATAAATAAAATATGAAACAAGGTGGTCTGTTGTTTTTGTATTGCATATTGTATATTGGGATTTGGGAGGAATAAAAAAATATTAATGTTAATAAATAATATAATTAACAATTATCTAAGTGCATTTAAAGTAAGTTGGGTTTATGATGCAATAATACATAATACTCTTCATTTTATATTTAAAACAAATTGGATTTATTGGTCCGATATACAGTACAGACCAAAAGTTTGGACACACCTTCTCATTCAAAGAGTTTTCTTTATTGTGTTCTTTATTGTGTTCTTTAGCCCAAACAAGTCTCTTCTGCTTGTTGCCTGTCCTTAGCAGTGGTTTCCTAGCAGATATTCTACCATGAAGGCCTGATTCACACAGTCTCCTCTTAACAGTTGTTCTAGAGATGTGTCTGCTGCTAGAACTCTGTGTGGCATTGACCTGCTCTCTGATCTGAGCTGCTGTTAACCTGCGATTTCTGAGGCTGGTGACTCGGATGAATTTATCCTCCGCAGCAGAGGCGACTCTTGGTCTTCCTTTCCTGGGCCGGTCCGCATGTGAGACAGTTTCTTTGTAGCGCTTGATGGTTTTTGTGACTGCACTTGGGGACACTTTCAAAGTTGTCCTAATTTTTCGGACTGACTGACCTTCATTTCTTAAAGTAATGATGGCCACACACCTTTACGTTTTTCTTTACTTAGCTGCTTTTTTCTTGCCATAATACAAATTCAAACTCTTTGAATGAAAAGGTGTGTGCAAACCTTTGGTCTGTACTGTACATAAATCTCATTCTTGCTCATTTCATTTACATATAACTTAAGGATCACATAAAGTTTATTAGTTTGGTTATGCTAAAAGTATGTAATCCAAATAGATGGAAATATGCAATCAAAATGCATGAATCTTAATTGTTAGGCCTAAATATTTTTTGAGTGTATATTCTATGTAATAACAGGTTGCTAAAGCTGTCAAAATCAAAATAACATCTATGACTTGCTTCTCGACCCTGCAGTTTCACTTACAAAACAATAAGAGTTTCCGTTTTTATTAACCGTTTTACTATTTAGCATACAAATCCATCAAACGGGACAAACGGAAACTGTGAAGAAACAAAGAGGTCAGAACTAATATTGCTTTTCTGTGAGATTACATCATTTTACAAGTGTGAGAAAGGAAGCTCTTTACTGGACCAAATACCAGTTACTGTACTGTAGATAGGAAAGGCCTGCCTTCCTACAGGGCTCTGTGCCCTCACATTGTGTGGTTTAAGCGTAACAACTGAACTACATCACCCCTTATTCAAAACACAGGGCTGACGTCAGTGCGATGATGTGATAACCCTGACACTGCTGTGATAAACCAAATCATAGGTCCTACATATCCACCTGACCATAAACCTGACCATAATTTGGATTAAACTTTAAAAACTGATATCGTAACTGAAAACTGATAGGCAGTTCACTGCCTTTTGGGAAAATTCCTTTCATGCTGTAATGTTAAGCACGTGGTAATAGAGTATGAAGCCAGCACCATGTACTGTATAGTAGTACTGTCTGAAATAAGTGTAAATACCAAGTCAAATCAAACTAAAATCCCTGTTTGTAATTTTGCGACAAATGAACAAGAATGCAAGTTGTTTAATAGCTGACCGTTCTCACTTTGTGAAATATACTGTACATCAAACAAATGAAATTACATTATATGACATTAGAGCTGGGCCATATGCCCTATGAATTGAATCTCGATTTTTTTTTAGACCAAATTCGATTTTCGATTTTAAAACGATTTTTTTGCTTAAAAAAAAAACAAAAAAAAAAACAGACATTATAGGTTTTTTTTTATTATTATTATTTACTTAAGCAAAACGATATAACCAAACATTACCTGCTTATTTGGATTAAAAGTATATATATTAAAGCACTTAAACAATTTTGCAAACCACATGCAACTTACATGCTGAATAAAATCAAACAGGAGCCTGACAGCATTTTTTAAACTGTGCATCTGGGCATAATGTCTTTAGCGATATAACACGACACAACATCAGTAATATCTTTCCATCGAGGCCCCTCTTATCATATGGGATACAGCGGGGAAATGTGCTCGCTGTTTTCACCTGGCTTTTAGCCGGTGTTAACTTCAGACAATTTTTAGACCGGGCTTTGGCTTGTTCAATGCGTAAAGTTGCAAACTCGAATCATTTCCATACGACTGAAGAAACCGCGCCTCTGTTGGAAACAAGCTCTTTAGTTTCGTCACAGCGCGCTGCCATGTTGTATCTCGTATTTCCCACGTGTGAGTCACAGAGGGGGCGTCGCAGAACTACAGAAGCTCGCGGTGCCGCAGCAAAGTGAAACTGTAAAATCGATTTAAAACTCTCACAAGTGAGCGGTTAATTAGGCACGCCATCATGTGGTCGGACAATTTTGCCTCTTAATTATTCTGCCATTGGTGCAATTACAATTTATCTAATATTTTAATAAAAAAATCACGATACCTCGATTTAAGAAAAAAATTTTATCGTCTTAAAACGTAAATTCGAATTAATCGAAAAAATCGCCCAGCCTTATATGACATTGTATTATTTATTATTATATTATATAGTTCAAACCGAGGAACCTGGTTGGACCAGAGGCATCCTATGAGCGCTGATATAGAACATAAAAGCACAGAGACGTTTGACTAAATGTATTACGACACATCAGAGGTGTTCTATTTACTTAAAGTAATTGTCTGTCTCCAGCATGGGTGAAAGTAGGTTGGTTTGCTACGCAGTACTAGAGAGAGGGGAGACCAGCTCCCTGCCAAAACCCCACGGAAGCACTTTCAGCAAGAAAACATCTGATAATGTTATGTCATCTTAAACAGCACGTTATCTCCCTAATAATTACTTTGAGGTACAGTAATTCCAAATTGTCTCTGAACGGTAAAAAAAAATAAAATAAAAACTTATTCACAAATTTAATTTAAAAAATGGAACCATAAACAAAATAAAACCACAGTTAGTAATTTGTTGCTCCTCTTTAGCCTAATCTGGATCTACATACTATAAAAAACATGACTTTCTAACTTTCATGAATCTAAATCAGAATCAAAATAATGTAGGCTTGTCATGGGCAATCTTTTTTTTTTTTTTACAATTCCCACCAAACTTTTTATTCAGATTGAGATGTAAATTTTTTGCTGGCCATGCTATTGAGGTATCCCTTAAAACTCAGAGCATTTTAGTCATTTTTTGTTTTGCATTTTTTGTTATTTAATAAATATATATAGGGCTCTGGAATGTGAAGTATAGAGTGACATATTTTTTTCAGCGCTACCTAGGCAAAGTGATCCAATCAACTATACAAACATGACTGATCAAGGAATTAACAAATCAGTCACATAGGCAAAGAAATAGCACAAATACACATGATCAAATGTTTTTCTGGATGTTTTTGGCTGTTTCTGTGTTTTACATTTTAGAATAGGTAAATAAAATGAAAATAAAAGTATACTATCCCAACTCCTGATTACTGGTTAGCTTGTTTAGCTCCACCTCCTTGTTACACATGATGTGAGTGACAGCAGAATGCCGTAAATCAGAAAGAGATGAGAAGTGATTGAGCTGTATTACTAAAACATTTGCTAATCTCTGGCCTTATTGCAAATTTTTGGGGGATTTTTCCCCGATTTTCTCCCTAATTTAGTCATATCCAATTCCTCCCCGTCACTAGGGGGCTCCCACATTAAGGCTACTACTACCATTCAGCCGGGAGGGTCGAAGACTGTCACGTGTTTCCTCCGGACCATGTGATGCCAGCCGACTGCCTGTTGAGGGGCGGCGTAACACACTCGGAGGACAGCGCTATCCGCTCCTTCCGCTTGCGTGAGCTCACAGACACCCCTGATCGGCTATAGAGCCGTGATTAATGTGGGAGCACTAAGTACCTCACATCCCTCCTCTCTGAGAGAGCTCGGCCAATCAGCTCTCTCTAGGCCTCCAGCTGTGAGAGGTTACACCAATCTCGCGATCTCCGGATGATAGGACGAGCACTTTATCACTGCGCCACTCGGAGGCCCATATTGCTAATTTAATACTGTTTTGTGTTGCACTGTTTACCTTGTATACCTTGACTGATACAGCAATCCGGGATTGTTGTCAAGTAAATAAGAACTCGTGAATGCAGTGTTGACTAAATGCAGGGAAATACACGCAAGTGAATTGTCGTCATTCAGAAATGAGATCGCATGTATGTATGAATCGAGATCGTGATTTACGGATATAGTTGGAAGGCAAGAGCTGTAAATTATCATTTTGTCCCTCATGAGCAAGCCAGAGGCAACACTGGCAATGAGAAAACTCCCTGAGGACATAAGGAAGAAATATTGAGAGGGATCAGACTGAAAAGAGAAGTTATCCTCATTTATAAATCAGATAATACATCAATAAATCATCAATACATCTCTGCTATATTGTATTTATCCTACATAAAGTATGCAGGGTGTTACAAAAGTCTCCATACGAAGCGGAAATCACCACGTTTTAGTAACATGGCTTTGAAAATGTTCCTTATTTAGGCAGTATTTTTTATTTTAGACAGCTTTAAATAATTCTTTTGACAAAAAAGGATCATATTAAAATGAATTCAATCCAATTCAATGGTATTTCTTTAGCACATTTAACAATGGTGATTGTCTCTAAGCAGCTTTACAGAAGAAAAAATCAGAATGAAAATAAATTAGAACATAATAAATTAGGAAAAAAGTATATTGTAGTAGACTGTAACTATCAATGGCCATTCTCATGACAAGATCAGGAAGCTATTACTAACTAATGATGGAAATGCAATTAAATGCAAAACACCAGATGTGTTACATGAGTTCATGATGGGACACGGTGGGACAGACAAGTCTACAAATGTAATGTTTTGCTAAAATTGTTGATTTCCTCTATATACAGTAGTATGGAGACTTTTAAGACACCCTCATAATAATTTCAAGAACACTACCCTAATTTTCTTCTTAACTATTTCCATTAATTCTTGGAATCCCATTACAGTCCCAGTACATTTTAGACAGGAGAACAAAGTACAGTGGGGTTGTTAGTTAACCGTGCACTGTACAAAGCATAAATATTGAAAATGTGAAACTAATACACACACAACTCCAGCCATTGCATATAGAAGTCACTAAGCTTTCAAATAAACCAAAAAATAAAATAAAAAAAATGCACCCTGCTGTAGACAATCAGTGAAACCAGTGAAGCTTCAAAATGCTCCGTGATCACAACGCTACTAATCCACATATATATTTTTGTGGGGTTGCAGAACCAAACAAACTATGTGATTAATACCTCAATCGCAACCATTTTTAGGATGGTTGCCTCATTCTGCAGACACCAGCAGCAATTTTATTTAGGCAGCTGAATGCTTTTGCCCCGGGATACAATATAAAATTGTGCTCGTCTTTGACACTGACAGGGAAACATGAGGCAGCTGACAATTTTGTGGCTTTTAGAGAACACGGCTGCATACAGTGTAATGTATGCTTCATCAACAGGGGGTCGGAGCAGTGGTGTAGACCCAAAAGAAACTGACCTCCCCAAATCCACAGTGCTTATTATCTATTCAAAGTTCGCCAGAGCGTATGCACGGATCTTCTATACATTTTTGTCTTTTTAAAATAACCCATGCAGCTGGTTAGTGACGCTTTCTGACATCTCAATAGACAGATTTGTTAATTCACTGCTAATCTTTTCAGTTAGAAGCTCATTCAGCAGAGTTTTAGATTATTTCTATAGTCTACTCACAAGTACCAGACTCCATTATCCATTAAACTATACAGGATACGAGAACAGCAGTTTTACAAGTCCTAAAGCAGGTACTTCAGTTGATATATTTGTCTATATTTTGGTTTTCTGATTTATTATATCTGATTTGAATGTTTCTATGCAACAACAGAAAAACTTTACTGAAAACTCGACTGGCCTGTAGAGATGGTATCTTGCTGCTTGACGTCCTCACAGGGGTAGCTATCCATCCGAATGAACTCCTTGCTGAAAGAAGGGCACTTAGTTACCATGGAGAATGAGACACTCCAGAGCCCATACACATCAGCAGCAGAAAAGCTAACCAACTGTGAATGTCATAAACACCTAGAAAATGGTCCCTGCTTCTACTGTGAAAGTGAAATCACATTCTGGCCTCCCCACAGGCAAATGATCACATCCAGTTCCCAAAACACCTTATTGTCCTGTGTTTGAATAACTACTGCTAGGGCACTCTGACCTCCACATTCAAGAACAGACTGGAGCAGTTAGCTATCTGCCACCCTGGACCCTCCATTATGGACCTGCAAATCACTCAAAAAATCTACTATGTGAGAAAGTTGTTTAACATCATTTCTGATAGATAGACCTCAGCTGGTGAGAATCAGTAACTTCACCTCATCCATTCTGACCCTGTGGCCCTCATAGGTGGCCTGACTTACTCTATACTAACACAGGTGGCCCCACAGCCCCTCCTGTCCTCGCTGTTCACACTTGACTGCGTCGTCCAATACAGCTCCCACATCACTGCTAATTTCATTGATGATTTAAAAAAATCCTTGATCTAGGAAGTCAGAACAGTACATTTTAGTAGACTTCGAGAAGCAACTAACGAATTAACTAGCGTTATCTCTAGCAAGCGCTAACAAATCCAGGAGGAATCAATATTTCTACAGCGTCTGAGGTAATCACATTACGATAATAAATCTAACGTCTGCAAATTTCAAATCCATTTCACATACTTGTTTCTTTTTTAAATAAGTTATGATTTCGACCTCTACATACTGTATATGAAATCAGCAGAACAGAAGCTATCAATTTCTAGGTTACACTTTTGTCTATCGGGTAATCTGGTAGGTAATCAATTCAATTCAATTCAATTTTATTTGTATAGCGCGTTTAACAACTGCGATCGTCGCAAAGCAGCTTTACACAAGGCAGTTACACAAGGCAATTTCAGTCCTGAACTATCGAGTGACTGTAGCCAAGAGAAACAGCTCTCAACATCAGTCGAGACCAGAACCGTCTACATACAGTAGTAGAGTGAAACCGTAGTAACGTGAAACCGTCCCCATACTTTATGATTAATCAGTTAATCATAAAGTAATCTTTCTGTTATTATTTGGCTCCCAAATACACCTCAAACGTCATTATCAGTGAAAATACACAGTAGCCTAATGTCAATTAACAGTACTTCTGCTATCCACTCTTTTGACTGATGTCATGGTGGTCACTTTCTGCAAAAGCTCAATTCCTGATAACCTCGCCTAGTCCCTTCACACTGATCAAATTAAAATCTGCCCATCATTAACTATTTCCTTAAGAAGTATTCCTGGTATCTGCACCAATTTTCAACCCTACATTATTGGTACAAATGTCTAGGAATAAAAGTCTTTAAGATATAAGAAAGTAGTGCAGCTTTGGAAAATCATTTGGGTTTGACTAGCTAGCCAGGGGGGGGGTTGTTTTAGTTGACTAAAAATTGTGTCAACGTTAATTTGGCAACGTTAATCACATTGGAAGGGACTGGGTTGGGGTTCGTGGCCCGTCACAGCTGGATTGTCACTTGTCGGGCTTTTGGGCAAGGCCCTTAACCCATACGACTTACTCTGCCATTGCCGTCCCCAATGCCTGGATGAGAAAGAAGGAGGTTTGGGTGGTAGGCTAGGAACCTGACCCCATTGGTATTGAAATGACAGAACTCATCACCTGGTGTGCTCAACAGCATTGGAACAACAACAACAACAATGAAACCACACTGTACACACTTGCCATTGGGTTGTTTTTCAACGTGTGAATTTCTTTGACGGAATTAAGTTGAACCAATAATAACCACATGACGTTGGTCATTAAATGAGTGACCCCAAAACAATGTTATGCTTAATACTGCTTATAGTGTTTCCTCGCTCTTTCTATTCTGTCAGCCAACCGATGCCATGACCAGGATGTAAACCCTGGCCTCAACATCACAAGTGCCTAGTGTTTACTAATCCTCCATAAGGAAACCTGATTAGACGCTAGTAAATGCAGATTTAAACTATAATCACTCACTCGCTCAACCACTAAGCCACCATGCCGCCATATTAAGTGATATCAACCATCATCTATACCGCTTTATCCTGTATACAGGGTTGCCTGGAGGCTTAGGGCACGAGGCAGGGTTCACCCTGGATGGGTGTGCGCAAGCCACACATATACACACACACTCATTTACACACTATGGGTAATGTGGGAATTCCAATTAAAGTGCATGTCTTTGGACTATGTCTTTGGAATGGAGTACCCAGAGGAAACTCACCAAGCACGGGGAGAACATGCAAACTCCATGCACACAAACCCGAGGTGGGAATCGAACCCAGATCCTGGAGGTGCATGGCCACAGTTCTAACCACTAAGCCACCGTGCTACCTGCAGATATATAGCCTTGTCAAATGATGACCACTAAAGTCAAATAAATCTCCAAGTCAAAACACACAAGACTTAACATCCAAAATCCATTCTGTGAAATCGGTCATGATGCCGTTTGGTCGTTGTGCGAACACCATATTACAGTATAGTATTTTGGGAGCTATTACACACTGTAAGGTAATATTTCTCAAAAGAAATTAAACGGAGAGATAACACTACACCACATGAGAGATGTTGGTCATGAGATGTACTGTAAGTGCTTTGTGCAGGAATTTGATTGTCCGTCTCATTCTAAGGATTTCTGTACTCTGTTATAAATTAAACATTATAATTAAACATCATACTGCTTTAAGGATTGAAATTCTGGTGTTTTGAATTTGAATTTGCATAATTGTGCTGGGGTCATTTATTCAATGTCATTTTATGAAAGTCATTCTACCTGTTAAACTGTGTTTTAGATGAACAAAGCCACATTGTCATTACAATATGAAAATGGTCATCCAACATTAGTGTTCCTGCTCTGTAAATTTGTTAAAATAATCTACCCAGAGGAAAAAAGCTCTTTCTCAGGCAGAGAAATTAGTCAGCTTTCCATATAGCTCACACCCTTATTCATGCACCCCATGCTGAGCTCAAAAAGTGCAAATAAACAGCTCTCTGCAAACACTCACTGAGTTCTTATCAACAATTAATATGATAATGTTCTTATTATCTGCATAATTCATTTTTGGCTGAATGAACTGATGATTGATTGCTGGTATTACCCAAATTATAATTTATGTTAATATCTTTAAGTATTCTACTAGACATTTATATTCAGTTTTGAATCATATACATCACTTAATACAGCGGCATTGTGGCTTAGTGGTTCGCACTGTCGACTTGCACCTCCAGGATCCGTGTTAGAACTCGGGATCTGTGTGCATGGAGTTTGCATGTTCTTTGCTTGCTTGGTGGGTTTCCCCTGGGTACTCCGGTTTCCTCCCACAGTCCAAAGCATGCAGGTAAGACTAAATGGCATTCCCAAATTGCTTCTAGTGTGTAAATGAGTGTTCGAATGTTGACCAGAGGTCCTACCTTGGTCGTAACAAAAGGGGAATAAATACAATAGGAATAAACACATTCAACCTTAACAATCCCTAGTTGACTACAGAGATTCGTAGATGGATGGATTAATGGATATCACTTAATAAAACTTAATTATGATCATGTATTTGTGATTGATTTGTTATGTGTTAGGGCCATAGAATTTTCACTGTAAAATAAAAACAAATTTTTACTTGTTATTGTAATACAATAAAGTTGACATTTTATCTAATTGCCTTGTTCATGCCAGAGGGCAGAAAAGAATGGCCAGAATGGTTTGAGTTGGTAGAAACACAGTAGTAAATCAAAATAACGTCTCATTACAACCAATGTATGCCGAAGCATGGGCTCACCAAAATTGGACAATAGAAGATTGGAAACACGTTGCCTGATCTCAATTTCTCCCCGTGACATTCAGATGGTAGGGTCTGAATTTGATGTAAACACAAGCATGGATCCATCCTGCCTTGTATCAGTGGCTCAGGCAGATAGTAGCATGGTAGTGTAGTGTAATGGTGGGGGAGATATTTTATTGCCATACTTTGGACTCCTTAGTATAAAATGGTGCATTGTTTAAATGCCTACACAGAGTTGCTGTACAATTGTTGCTGACCATATAACACGCCACCAAGCTAAAATTAAACAAACCTAGTTTCTTGAACACTACCAATGAGCTTACCCTAAAGAAATGGCCTTCACAATCACCAGATCCCAATCCAATAGAGCACTGTCGGAATGTAGTGAAACGGGAGATTCACATCATTAATGTGTACCAGGCAAATCTGCAACAACGGCATGATGCGATCAGGTCAATATGGATCAAACTCTCTAAGGAATGTTTCCAGCACCTTGTTGGATCAATGGAACAAAAAATAAAAGCAGATCTGAAATGCAAAAGAGGTAGGGGTGCTCCGATTGATCGGTCGCCGATCATAATCGGCCGATAATAGCTTTGGGAAGTTTGATCGGCGGTCTCCATAATGGCCGCTATAGAAAAGCCGATCAGATGACGCAAAACTCGACATTTATTTTTTTGCGCGCTGCTAAAATGGTTTCACCGGTCTGGCAGTTCTACCTGTTGTGTGAAAAAGACAATACATTAGCAACCTGTGTAACAAGCCAATTCCACGAGGCGGGAAACACCCAAAACATGTTAACACCACGAACCTCGTCGGACATTTGAGAGCGCGGGAGAGCTCAGCAACTCGCGCGCCGCCACTCACTCAGCTGTCTGTAAAACACCTGTCTCACATACGCGGTTTCACTCGGTGGCCGAAAGTACAGTATGCTTAATCATGATTCAGCGCGAGTTTTGGCGCTGTGATTACGTTTCCATCTTTCCGCGCGAAAAAGTAAACATGTTTGTCAAACGTGAAAATTTTTAACAAGTTTTTAAACATAAAAAAAATACATGTTCAATCGCGGATGCTTGCGGACCTTGCAGAACTTCCGGTGTTATGCGCTAAAATGCCCCCCTGCCACAGATTGCCCCCCCCCCCCACAATCCACAGAAAATTATAGGTTTATGAATTACAAATTCCGAATTTGATTATAAAATAATCAATATAAAAATACACGTTGAATAGGATTTTTTTTCCTAAATATTTTTTTCATATACAAGATGGATTTTTTTATATTGCTTATTTTATAATTCATATGACAAATCCCTGCAAAATAAATGTGTCAAAAAATAAACATTGTATTAATGGTCTTGACACCTGTGACATGCCTAGGGTAAATTATAATAGTGATATCATATTTGATAATAAACCTATGAATTTCTGTTATGATATAATAGATAGAGATTATATGGGCGGGTGGAGGGGGGAAGGTGCGCATAACACCGGCGACTCGCGTCCTACTCGTCTGTTATTTTATCTACACGAAAGTTGTATTTGTCAAGCGCTAAGCTGTTCCCAATTACTAACCAAACAGAGGCCAATAAATACAGTTGTCAATTCATGATATTCCTCTTCTTGTAATTTCAATACTTGATTTACATTGTTGTTAAATATAGTTTAATAAATAATGCCACATGATAAGGCTTCGAGTAGATCCTTTAATCGGTGATCGGTATCGGCCGATACAGCTTCTAGTGATCGGAGATCCGTGATCAGCCCCAAAAATCCTGATCGAAGCACCTTAAGCACCCCTTAAAAGAGGGTCCAAGACAGTAATGGCAAGATAGACCTAATGATTTGGCCAGCGAGTGTATATTATATAGACTATATATATAGACATATTTGTCCATAGTATTGTATAACCAAATAAGAAAAATTATTCATTAATAAAACTGAGTGGAGTTTAGTGGGGTTTACCTCCATTACAGGTGTGTCTCAATGATGGATCCTGTTGCTAACTGTCCTGTTTCACCCTATTTTTTTTTTGTTAATTTAAGAAACATATCAGAAATATATCGGACAAAACAGAAACAAAATCACTGTCAAAAATAATCGCGCGTAAAAAAAAAGATTAGTGTGTAATTCTGTGTTTTGTCCGAGTTGGATTTCAAAATCTACGGCCACGACAGTTTACAGATATGAGATTTTGTGTGTTTGTTAAAGTACAACTTAAAAAAATATACAACTCTTTTTTACAACTGCTCTGTTACACGTACGAGTTGCGAAATTATGTGCATGTTACACCACTGTCAAAAATACAGTACATCATCAGGGCCACATGCACAGGCATTACTATCCGAGAGAAGAGGAATCGATTCGGCCACCGTTTTAAAACACCGGCGCCAAAATGGCAGATCAGCAGCCGAGCGCTCTCTCATCGTCTCAGGTAAGTCCCCCCTCCCAGATTCGTATATATGTTTAAGAGAAGTAAAAAAAAAAGTAAAAAAAAAGATGTTTTAAAATTGCAGGTAAGATTTTAGGAGTTTAAAACGGTCACAGGGCACATGTGCCGAATCTATTCCTCTTCCTTCGGATAGTAATGCCTGTGCATGTGGCCTTGATGACGTATTTTTGACAGTGGTGTAACAGACTACATTCATGGGCGTAATTTCGCAATTTGTCCGTGTAACAGAGGAGTTGTAAAAACAAATTTTCTGTCTGTAAACGGTCAGAGTCGACGAAGCGGTCATGGCCGTAGATTTTGGAATCTGACTCGGACAAAACACAGAATCACACACAAATCTTTTTTTTACGCATGATTATTTTTGACAGTGATTTTATGAGTTCTATAATTTTGTCTCATGTGTTATAAAAGAGCAAACTTCAAATTATCTCTGGGTGCATGTCGTCTACACGGCTTTATCCTGTATTCAGGGTCACAGGGGGCCTGGATCCTCTCCCAGAGCCTTAGGGCACAAGGCGGGGTACACCCTGGACACGGTGCCAATACATCGCAGAAAGATTTAAATTTGTATTTATTATCATTTGTATTTATAAACGTTATTCACACATGGCACAATCAAATATGATAAAATAAAATAAAATATTTGTGAAGTCCCTATGCTAAAAAAAATGCTTAACAGTAAGTCTGGTAATACTTTATAATTAGGTAGTGCTGTCAATCGACTAAAAATATTGATTTAGTGAATCACAGTCATCTCAATTGATTTATTGGTATTATAAACGTGCAATGTTTGAATAGAGAAATGCTTGACAAAATTGTTAGAGAAAACAATTTGATAATATTTCTATAATTAACATTTAACTATTTTAAATGAAAATTTCTTGAATGGTCCTAAAATTCCTTTTTAACATGTTTAGCGCAACTGACTAACATGTTCTCGGCAAAATGTCTTCCTTCTGTTTTTAACACTCCCAGAGTGAATGCAGTTGCCATTTGTCATTGGTTAGATGTGATGTTACACCGAGGTAGTTATGGTTACTTACTGATGTCCAGTAGTCCCCAGTAAGTGCAATAAATGTCATTTCTGCCAAAAGCCTGACTTTCACAGCCTTTTTCAGTGTTGTAGAGTTCATGTATTCTTGTAAAAATAAATAAATAAATAATAAATAAATAAATAAAATTATATATATATATATATATATATATATATATATATATATATATATATATATAAAAGTTCAAGTTCCCCTTGAAGGTAGCTTGAGCACACAACTATGGTTATATCCAGACTTCCATCTATAATTTTTTCAAATGAAACATGCCATTCAGCTTATGGAAACACACTGGTAATGTCTCCTCAGGCATTTTATTATTGGCGTCAAACGTGCCAGTATCTCTAGCCGTGTAACCGCTGCGATTATGGGAAGCCATTAGGGTCAAATTTGGTCCTATGCTTAATTGCCTAAGAAGGGGAGGGGGAGTATTACATGTATAAACGTGTTAATATTGACAGCCCTATAGTTAAGCAATATCACACGAGAGGAAATGCTGTTGTGCTAAATATCAGCACAGCTGTGATGGGGTTGTTTAAGATGACATAAGATACATTTTCTTGATGAAAGTGCTTCTGTGCCTAATTTTGAATGAGTGTTTTGGCAGGCAGTTGCTCTCTCCTCAGTACTACGGATCCTACCTACTTTCTTCTACCCATGCTGGCTGGCAGGTGAGAGTTAGTGATATTAACAGGTATTAAAACACCTGGGATTAGGAGTGATGCATACATTTAAATGTCCCAATGCAATTGCTGGCTGTTATTACCATTCATCGAATGCCTCTCGTCCAATCAGATGGCTCGTCGGAATTAATTGTTGTATAATGGCCAGTTGGACACCATGACAACATAATACTGTATAGCCAACAATACTGTTATATTATAACCTACCAGCTACTATCTCTATTAAAGCATACCTTTGTAGTTTACAGAATGTGATTGGCACTTCCAAGAACTGGGTGCTATGAATATTTGGTGGGGTAATGTTCAACAAGCTCTTTATACTCCAGGCCTTTGTTAATTATGTCCTCTGGGATATGTTTGTCATAGCCTACATGGGAGATGTGAAAGATAATATTCTTCATGTTAAATTGCTCATTAAAGTTGAGAAGTATGAATTTATAATGGCCACAGTGTCTTTCATGGGGCACATTATTAGCAAATAGGGGATTTTCATGGATGACACAAACATTGGTGTGGTTTCACAATGGTAGACACAACAAAAGTTTAAGGACCCCCAGAGGTTTTGGAATTCACCACTGCATCCTAAGTGCCCTGATTGTAATTGGACAGCACCAGCTACAGATGTGAATAGTTTAGTGTGTTGAGACACACTGAAAACAAACAAGTCAGTCAGCCAGCTTTAGAGATGGTCTGGGACACACAACCACAAAACATTTGTAATGTGAGTGCAAAAATGTCCCAGTGCGTCCTGGACAGAAACAAAGCACTGGCTTTTCAACTGCACCATTGTAGTAGCTGGAAAATATGTAATCTGTGCAAGATAGTTTGGAAAATGCTCTGCGCAGTACAGGGCTTCACCATGAGGCTGGTGGATAAAAGCAATACAAAGGAAGTCTAAAGTGATAAACAAAAACTACTACAAATATTTACACAGTAACAACATTTGTAATTTTCCTCCACACACCATCACAATGGATTTCAAATCAAGCAATCAATTGTGATTGATGTTTTCACTTTCAGCTTGTATGTTAAGTGTTAAACACTGTTTGCGAATCATAGCCATTTTCATCTTAGCCCCTTCATTTTCACAAGCTCAAAAGTAATTGAACAATCTAAAATAATTATAATTGTTTTAATCCTTAGATACAAATTCCTTGTAATTCATCTGAAGTCTGGAATCCATGGATATAATCTCGCCAAATGCTAAGTTTCCTCCCTTTCCCAGACCATTATTGCAGCCTCTTTCAGGTGCTGCATGTTCGTATGGCTTTCCGACTTCAGTTTTGTCTTCAGTAGGGGGAAAGCATGCTCTACTGAGTTGAGGTCAGTGACTGACCTGGCAGAGGAAACACTTGGGTTGTTTTCACTGTAGGTTGCAGGTTATTATGCAACGGTGGTCCTATCAGTAGTGCAGCATATGACTGACTGAGCTGAGAGTATAACGCTACACACTTCCATCATCAGTCCCAATACCAAAAACTACCAGTGTCCCAATTCATTTGCCAGTCATACATACCCGTAACCAAACATGCCTTTGACATGTTTGACAGATAATGTCAAATGTTTTAAATTATGGACCCTGCTCCATACTCTTCTATTCATTTGGCCACAAATTAAGCTTGGTATTTGTCCAAATAATCTTCCTCTAAGATGTGCAGGTGTTTTCAGATAGGTTCTATCAAAATCCAATCTGGCCTTTCTGTTCTTGAGTTTGCATCTTAAGATAAGCCATATGCACAGTATTCACATTCGTGAAGGCAACTCTTTAGTGTCGACTTACTGTATCTCCTTCAAATGTTCTTGACTTGACCGGATGTTGTAGTGGTGTTTGTCCTCACCAAGGAAAGATCAACTTTAATTGTCTTCTGTGTTTTTACTGGCCTTTTGGTGCTGCTGAGCTCACAAGTGCAGTAGTTGTTTAACAATGTACTAAATAGTTGATCGGGCACTACTACATTTATTGCTGTCTCTTTTTTTTCAGATCAACATCATCAAGATGGTCTTTGGTCTGCTAATGAGTCTTTCAAACACATACCAAATGCAAATCGTCTCCTAAATATTTCATTAAATAACACGGAAACAGTCCATAAATTCCTATGAAACTTATAATCAGTTAACTGTCTGTTTACTTTTGACCATGTAAAAACAAAGTGACTATGCAAAATGTATTTAATTCATAAAAAATAAAAAAAACTTACCAAAAAAAGTCACTGTTCAAATACTTATGGACCTAACCATAAATGTGCCTCACAACTTCCCTCAATAAAAATAATGTATAAAAAATCCAATCACTCAAGATGCATTAAAAATACTAGATGTAAACGTCAAGGCATTTTGGCTGTCCATCCACTTAAGATAGATGTTAATTACAGGAGTTAACAGGTTTATAGAATATCTGAGTATTCAGATGGATCTTAGAATCCGTGATTGAAAATGAATGTTTCTATCCCAGCTCCAGAATCAAATAGACTCAACAAGCAGGACGCCATTCTTCCCAATTCCCCTTTCCCAGGCACCATAATGACAACTTTACATTATTAAGACCCCTTCAGCATTCAGCAGATCAAACATGTCTTCCTCCCTTGCACCAGTACATAGGCCTAGATGGCCCTGCCTGCTTCCAGGGATATGAGGAAACCAAAAGACACTGCTTCTAACCAAATGGTGGCGAGAGTCAGCAAAATATAGTATGGTTGAAAGTATGTGGACAACAATTACAATTGTAAAGTGTTTGTTCCACCTTTATAGCTATATTCCACTTTTGTGGAAAGACTTTATGATGTATTTAGAATATAGCTGTAGGGATTTACAGTAACTACAAAAGCATTAATCAAATCAGGTGTTGATGTTGAAGTCCAGATCAACACAAAAATGTTCAACGAAGTTAGGCCACTTGCATTGTTCCATACTAACCTTGGCAAATCTTGTAATGATCAACCTTGCTTTGTACACATTACCACTGTCATATTAGACCTTCATGGATGAACATCTTTGGCAACTTCTGGCAGCAGCTTAGGGAAAACCCATGTACTGTACAGTATAGATCACATAGGTGGATACATATATTTCCCATACAGTGAATGTTAAAGGATATTAAGCATTGTGTAAAGTCATTGTCAACCTGTGTCCAACCCAATCCGACAAGCAAATTACTCCAACTCCTCATTCCTCAAAGTTCCTGGTCTGAGGTCAGTATCTGACTATTTGACCAGTCCTATGATGCCCAAAACTGCCAGCCTTGCCCAGTGGTTGTGATAACCAAACTCACATCACAAGTATGATGATGTTTCATGGTAGAATTTGTAGAGTTGTTAAAGGCAGCCTAATATCCGGATCTCACTTACAAGCACACTGCCAAATACAAAACAATTAAGACAATCATGGACAATCAAGAGTTTGGGAGGGCTTCCTGACACACTTTTGTCCTGAGCGACTTGAGCAACCCCCCATCCCGTGGCCTAATTATACAATAGACAAAGTTGTGTACTTGGCGACCAACCCAGTTTCTATTCCTTTAAAATTATAGTCTTAAAACTGTAGTCCATCAGAGGAGGCATCTCCAGTTAAGGGGCCCTGAACACATACAATAAGGGCCATTTTCAAGGCATTTAAACTACCTCATAGCCTTCGGGTTGTGGCCAGCACTATTCATGGAATTCTAACTTTCTACTGTACACAATTTGTACACCCGAAATATTTACTGTATATCTTTATTTGTACATATAAACTACTACTACTATTGCATTATTGTACTATTGTCCTATAAACTAGTACTAAACTGCACATTATGTTCTGTTTACAAATTTAAAAGGCTGTAATTGGGATGGTTAAGGTAGCTGGATGCAAGCAAACAACTGTATATTATTTTACAGAAGGTCTATAACATTGTGCATGAGGAATGCAAGTATTACAACTATCCAAGATGTTACATTTTCAGTAAAATGGGGATTTTTCACACTAATAAATAAATGAAAACATTGCAATATTTTTTAGGCAACTAAAAGAATATTTACTTAATACTTAATTAAATCTATAAAATTTTTGTATGTTTAGTATAAAGTGTACATACAGAATTAATTATTTATCAACTTTACACAAACAGACCATTACCATGTTGTTCAATGGGTAATCTTAGGTCACAGCAGAGTCTGAAAGCTCATATTACAGCCTCAGTTATCTATGAGACACAGGTAATAAATGAGCTAATCACTATAAGGGAATGAATTAAAGATCATAAAGTAAAATGATTAAAATCCTCATCTAAAAGTATACCTCTGATGCTATGACAGTTCATAGGAAGAAATTTGTTTACTAGTTCAAAAAAAAAAAAAAAACCTGCACTCATTTTCCACAACACATATTTAACTAATGAACTGAGGCAGATAATTTTTGAGGATTCAGAAACTTTTAAGTACAGTAGGAATGCAATTAGAAATATCAGAATAATGAGATACTAATATTAGATATGTTATTCATTAACATTAATAAATAATAATAATAATAATAATAATAATAATAATAATAATAATAATAGTGATAAACATGCCATGCATACAGCATACAAAGTCATTTAAAGTCATCTATTGATGTGTGACAGATTGCAGCTATTCCACTCAGAAACATCCTAGGACATACTGTACTGTACAGTCCTAAAATATCTGAAGCAGGAAAGTTCTAAAGGACAAACTCTTTTTCAGTTTAAATGTTCCCAATATGTTCATGATTACACCCACATTGCACATTTCCAATCTATTAACCCCCCCGCCCCCCCAACACATACACAGCATTAAAATATCTCAATAAAGTTCATACATCAGGTCAAATATTAAAACAAGCAGATTTTCTTTTCCCCCTTAAAGCCACTAAGTCAAAATACTGACCAAAATCGCAGACTATGAGTTTGTTCCTCAAAACTTCACACCTTCTGGTCTCGCTCTCTCTCCCAAGTCTCAGAGGCAGAGGCGGTGTAAGGGAGGGAACCCTCTTCACACACTTGTTTTGTGTTTCCTCGTTTCATTTGTTTTGTTCCTTTTTTTAAGACGAATCCACTGTCCATCCCTCCTCCCACTTGGCAGGATGTATAAAGATGAGGCACACAAGGAGAGAGAGAGAGAGAGCGAGCGAGAGCACGCACGAGAGAGAGAAAGCTAGACAGACGAGTGCTACATGAAAAATATCTACAGGAGAACTTCACCTCCCTATTAAGAGGCTGGGTTTCAGGGGAGCCAAGCAAGCCTCGGCAAGCTTGTTCTGAAATAAAAGACACACTTTTATACACATAGGACTTCCTCTTCCAGCCCCTGGGTCCCTCTTTCTCTTTGCTTGTGTCCCTGTCTGTGTTTCTCTATAACCCCCTTCTCACTTTAAACAGGATTCACAGACTTCATGTGACTCAGCAGTTATACCTCCGTGTAAAACTCAGTCTGGACTATAGATAAATAAATACAGTAGGCTGATTAATACATCAAACAAATCATTAAGAAATTAATGGGTAGTAATTTTTTGTTTGTTTGTTTGTTTGTTTAAATGAAATGATATGAGTAAGATGACTGGATTGAGACTGTTTCAGGTTTAAGATTAGTTATTATCTCAACCCGGTGAATATTAAATTTGGTCATGGACATGTAAAACGGCTTTATATACGGTAGACTATTAAAAACAGACGATGGTTACCGCAGCCACAAGACTCTCCTTCCTCTCCAGCTGACAAAGGACTTAAGTCCAAAACGTTATAGATTTTTCTGCAAACCTTATGCTGTATACTGAACTGTTTGCTGACAGAAAAGCCCAGTCCATTATATTACTTCCAACATGCTTGACTGATGAGCTATGCCTTGGATCAGATCCTTTTTTTTTTTCCTCCGGACTTTCGGATTTCCATTATTTGGTAGAGGTCAATCTTGCTTCCAGAACTTTTGTGGCTCATCTCTGTATTTCTTCGCAAATTCCACTTGGGCCTTTTGAATCTAACTGCTGACGAGTGGTTTGTGTCCTGTGGTATGGCTTTTCTATTTCTGCTGTGTAAAAGTCTTCTTCCAGTGGTGGATTGTGTTGCCTTCACTCCCGTTTTATGAATTCTGTTGGCAATGTCACGGAATGCTGTTTTGGGGTTTTCCTTTCACAGGTCTCATATTGTTTCTGTCATCATCCACTGTTATTTTCTTGGCCCACCTGTTTGCTGTCTGATTGGTAGTAATCCAGTGGTTAACTCCATTTTTAGGACATTAATAATGTATTGGCGATCTCCAATGCTTGTCTGTTTATTAACTCCTGGGTATGCCATGCTTGATGCTTTCTAGAGTTTACACAGAATTGTTTGAAAAAAAAAAAAAAACGTTTAGTAAACAGCAATAATAAAAAATGAGGTGAACAGCAGTTTTACGTGGTGAAATCTACTGCCTGGACAAGAAGAATTAGTTGCACCTTCAGAAGGGTCAAACTAATGGCCAACATCAAGCAACGAAAACAACTAAGGATTTATTGGAATTATTGTAATTGGATTAAAAAATGTTCAATCACATTATTAAAACCTGGAAGGTTAGGGCTGAACCGCTGAAAGAAATGTAGTCATAAAACATAATGAATGGAGACAACTTGCTTGCTTGATGAAATTACATAGTATAAGAAAAGAAGAAAAAGAAAAAAAAACGGAAACAAAAATTAAATATCTGATCAGAATTCTAAATCAGAATCAGAAACTTAAGTTATCGTGGATGTGGTTGGATGTTGTATGAATGTTAATCAGTGCTGAGGTTGTATTTGTAACTTTATGTTCATGTTATCCAGATGTTAAAAAAGGGAAAGACCAACTCTTTCTGGCAGTTTACATGGCTGAGATTGGCCTCAAGTTTTAAACATAAAAACACTTGTAAAGAACCACAGCATATATATACTGTATATATGATGCAATAGAGTGCACTATATAAACATGAAATAAAAAAATAACAATAAAACCAACAATAAAAAAATGGGTCACATACAGTAGGCAAAGAAATAGTACAGATATACATGATCACATGATTGCAGAGTCACAGGGAGAAAGGAGACCCAGAGCACGAGGCGGGGTACACCACGGACGGTGTCCCAATTCATCACAGGTCACACACTCACACATCCAGACACTACAGGAAATTTGGGGACGACAATTAGCCTAATCTGCATGTCTGTGGACTTGCAACTTGCAAACCAACCAAGCATGGGAGGAAAACATGTAGTGTTCCTGCACACAGACCCGAGGTGGGAATTGGACCGCGATCCTGGAGGTGTAAGGCCTCCCTTAATGAGTTGCATTGCATGCTAATTTATATGGTGTACTGGTGTTTCCAACAATTTCAGTAAGCTAGTGGGAAGAGCTTTGAGTATGCAAAGAGCTCACACACACAAATCCCCCAGGAGGTTATCATAATAGCGAAGTGGGACTAAATCTGCAAAGGGATGTACAAGTGTCCACACATAGTAAACGTAAGTTACAGACAAAACATTTTGTACAAACATTTGTATTTTTATGGTATATACAGTACACCCTTCAGTTTATGCCAGCATTTTGAACTTTTTGTTACTCATTTTATTATGAGCTCCTGGAGCAGTACTGTACTGTACTACAGTACTATACTTAATAATCCAATAATCGTTGTGGATTAAGCATCTAATCCACTATGACTGGTTAATTTAAAGATGTAATTATATAGAATTATACTGGAAATACCTCATCTCTCACCGTTGCATACAAGAACAACAACAATAACTTATGCTAGCATAAAAGAGAAAGAAGGTATGAACTAGATGTATTGCATAAGCACTCCACTGCATCTAATACACTCTCATGTTAAATAACATTGCCTCCATTACATTAATTAGACAAAAGTCTGGTTTTGTGTGTGTGTGGGCGGTTGTGAATATATATATATATATAAAGCTGTTGGAAATTAATTTAAAAAGTTACAAATTGGGCGGTAGGTTACCTTTTGTACCTTTTGTATTTTCTCATGCCAACACTGTCTATAAACTCATCATTAAACTGATCATTTCATCTAACATCTCAGCAGCAATGTGGAAGAGAACCTGTCAGAGATGAAAGTACAAGATAGATGTTTACGTCTACCGTGAGTATAAAGTAGCGCATAAAAAACACGTTTTCATAATATATTTTATCTATGGTTTGGGTATTTCTACAGTATAACTGGTTGATTTAGCTTTTTTTCTGCATATTGTGAACATAAGGCTCTTTTTTTACTGTCAGATCAAAAGTTGTACAATGAGTGCATAATTTTCTAGAAGCTAGTCTTCTTTGAGCTTGCCACTCTTATATCTTCCTCTCTCGCTCTCTCTATCCCTCTCTCTGACCTCAGTTTGTCAGTTCACAGCTGCTCATTACTGAAACCACTGTCAATGTATGCACAATAATCAGCTCATTGTTAATCAACCTGCTTCTCTTTATGTGGTGGAACACTGGCAAATTAAGTGCTTGAATGGCTTGTGGGTAATTCTTATTTTATAATATTTGCAGAATCGTTAAATAGTGGAACTGACTGTGAACAGATCGAAATGTGAAGAGCCTGTAATATAGTATCTATGAAAATGTAGAACAGAACCATTTCAGACCCACACAATATAGTAGATTGACCTCTTGCAGTGGAATCCCTGTGCACTCTATTGATGGTTTTGCTGAATGGCACAGATACAGGTATGAAACTTTATAGTGCCAGTTAGTTGCTGTGTATTGGGAATGCCACCACAGATGAGGTCAAAAACCTGGAAGACAGTTTTATTGCTTTCCCACTGACAAAAAGAAAGGAGATTTGCGCTTTTCAGTCATTCAGCATGGAGGCAAGGGTAATTCTGGACAAAGATGGAATGCTGTTGGTGAACGTATAGTGACCATTTCATTTCAGGTAGCGCAATAATAAAATACATGTTTGTTACCCCAAATATGATGAAGTGCTTATTTTATGTTTAATTCAGCATACTGATAATAATACTATATCGCAGCTTCCTCAAAGCTAAAATTAGCTAGATTTTTTTTTTAGTCTTGATTTTTAAAAGCATTGGTTTTAGCAGTTCTAAATTGCTAAATGGATAATCATACCTTAAGCGTATCCTCAGTCACTTGTCATCACGTAGACAGCACAGATGGCAGAGTGTCAAGTGGATCGCGAGGTAGCGAGGAAAACTGGTCAGAAACTGACACGTTTAATAACAGAATGCAAATTGTGCTGATGTTCCGCCTTAGCAATGTTTCAGTTTCACTAAATGATAGTTTAACATTTTATACAAGACAAGGATGAAATAGCACACAGTTATCTGGTGTCTCACCATATGTTCAGTAAAATCTTTGGAAGTAAATTTAGCCAGCGTTAAGTCATTTTTTTATTAAATTTTTTTTTTTTTGACTTGGCATTATTATCTGTGGCAGACATGACTGCCTGACAAAATGGAGAATGTTTTGATTGGGGATTGTGTGACTGCAGGAGTGCTACTGACACAATATTACATTACGTAATTCTGTGATGTCAATCGATGTTAAACAGGTTTCTTATTAAAGCATATCATAAAGCACATTAAATGCCAATTCCGACCGACTCCTCTGACTGGATGACAGGCATTACACGATTGGTGAAAATACACAGCAACAGCTCTAGGACATTTAACTATATATACACTCTACATTAGTACACTAGAGAGACAGGAGAGCAGCTGCATGCCAAAACCTACAATCAAAACCAGTCACGGAAGCACTTTCAAAAAGGAAAACCCATCTGATAACGTCATGTCATCTTAGTAATTGCTTCTAAGGTGTTCCAAAACCTATAGAATATTCTGTGTCCCAAAACACTTTCAAACCCCTGATCAAGGGCACTACTTGCTGTGGGGAACAGTACGTGGAAATACAGTATAAAGGATTACATAAGTTTCAAAGCACTTTCTACCACATGTATGGTTTATTCTCCTCACCTTTTGGCTACATAGTACTAGTAAGAATTTAAATCACCTCTGTCACTAATTGATGGTCACCTGCTCAAGCAAAATAACTGGATAAATAATCACAAATTATAATTTGTTAATAATAAATGGCGCTTGTGGACCTGTTCTAATAAAAGCACTCGATGTTGTGCTGTTGTTCTAAAACCGTTAACTACAATATTCGTCACCATCATCTGCAAAAATAGGCCAGCATGGTCCACCGTATTCAGGAGAGAGCTTCTTCCTGCCAAAATCTCATTCAAAATATCACTTTCAGCAAGAAAGAACACAACTAATAATGGGTTTATCTTAAACAGCGCTGTGTCTACTGAATAAATGCGTATAAGTCATTCTGAATTGCCTCCATGTTGTTTTATTTATGCCTAAGGATGGCTACAAAGCTAAATAGCTTCTAACACAATGCTGAATCCCAAATCCCTCTCTAATCAAATGTAAGACCCACTGATAATTCCTAGGGATGTAAGGGGTTAAGCTGGACACGGCTGCAGGCTGTTCCCTCCGTCTGACTGCAGGAAAAGGGAATTTTGCATTTTGCATGCAGAGCTGTCAGAAAGGTCAGAGGACACAGGGGACAAAGACAAATGAGAGCACTTGCACTGACGTGAAGGCGGTGGCCAGACTGCACCAGAACAATACCAACCTATAGAGGTGAGGAAGGGGGTGGAGGCTTGTCGACAAGGTGACCAAAATAAAAGCACTAAGCTCAGAACACTTCAAAGCCTGAATATAAAGCCTCTTAAACATTTTAAGAGACCGTGGCATGTAAACAGCCAATGCCCTAAGCCTCTGGTCTCATTAATCACTTTTAATGTCTACTCTAAACACTGGAAATTGTCTCTATACAAAAACTACAAGGCCGAACAAAGCTGGCAAGTTTACTGCTTCACAAAGATCGGTTTTCACAATGTTCAATGATCCGAGCATCTCATTAAAAATAAATACGTTTCGGATTATAATGGAGTTGGTGTTAGCTGGCACATTCAAATGCAAATTCAATTAAAAACTGACTAGCCCAAAACTGAAAAGGGAAAAACATTTTTTTAAGACTTAATTTCAAACCTAATCTACTACAAAATTTAAAACCTAATCTACTTATGAAAAAAAAAAATTACTGCCAAATTTAAAATTCAATTGATGACATGATGACTGATGTAATTTGCTCACAAACCTATTTGATCGAGGTTTATATGAGTTCCACGATGACAGGTGGCTACACTCCCAGCGATAAATAAATAAATAAGTGGTTCAACTCAGGTGGCATGGTGGCTTAGTGGTTAGCATTGTTGGCCTGCACCTCCAGGGTCCAGTTTCGACCCACACTTGAAAGGTTTCCTCCCACAGTCCACAGACATGCAGATTTGGCTAACTGTGCTGTAGTATGTGAATGAGCATGTACTGTAAGTGTTTGTATGTGTGTACTCTGCCATCCAGGGTGTGCTTCGCCTCGTGCCCTGAGTCTCCTGGGATAGCCTCCAGGCCCTCCACGACCTTGTATACAGAATAAGTGAGTGAGTGGTTCAACTCACCCTTATCAATACAAGATCTCAGCCAAAAATAAGCCTGATATGAGGACCACTGAGTAGTACTCTTTTACCGTTCTTCTTCCCATCCAACATTGACATTGATCAAGTTCAATAGTCTTTAACTGTAAAAATAATACATATAAAACATAGCCTTAGAGTTGGGTCTGAAGAAGTTAATGGAAATAAATGCTGTGAAAATTGTCAATGCAACAGCATATAGCCATCATAATCAAAGCTAATGGCAGTTGAAGAAAATATCACTGTGTTAAAAAAAATTCTTTCGGCCTGGCAGTGTATCTAAAACAATCCAATCATGAGAGAAGCACACTCGGTTTGCAAGGACATCTTATTCAAACCGACTGCATTTATCACTGTGTTTGTTAAACTGGCCAACATCTGAAAATGTCAAGGCAAAGTAAGAAAATGACTAATAAAATAGCCTTTTTTTGTTATTCATGCTTTTTCAATAGATTCAAAGCATGTTACTGGCAGAAAAACAAAAATTTTTTAATTATGTTGGTTTGTTTTCCAGCTAAGGGCACTTTGAACACCACAGTACAAAATACTATACATCCACTAAAAATATTATTACTTTAGTTTTTTTATCCATACCAGTGACAATTTTTTATTTTATTTTTATTATTATTTTTTTTTTTTACGTTGAATGCAGCCAAGGTAATTATAGTCCCAGGGTTGTGTAACGACAAAGTAGTTTTAAGTTATATAGTACGAAAATGTTCTAGCTGGCAATAAACAGAAATGTGCAATTACAGAAATTTGTGTTTTGCAATGCATTTTGTAGATTACTCTGACAGAATGATTTAGATAATCAAAGCTAAAGTTATATAAAATACACCAACTTACCCAATCTACACATTTCATATACAGACCCATCTGAATGTGTTGGAATGGCAAGACAGATAAAAAAAAAAAAAAAGCAACTGCTGATAGGGAAGTCCTGCCAGTACAGTACTGTACAGTATGTCTCAGTGAGGGGAAGCTATAGACATCAAACTCCGGGTATTTGAGTTTTTGAATACTGTATTGTAGAACTAAAATGATCATTGCTTTTAAAATACATACATTTTTACTACTACAGGAATATAGGAATGACATTGTGACAATATAAAAAATTCAGGTCATTATATAAAAAAAATCATAGTAATGTAAAATAGGTTAAAATACTTTTTTACAATGGGTACAATGGCTTGCTTTTTTTTTGGGACTTGCCACTTCAACTGTAGATGACAAAGGGGATTTGAGATATAAGGCAACTCTGATTTATTAAGTTAAGTTAAGTCTTTATTTGTCACATATACATTCCTTCTTCGCATATCCCAGCATAACTGGGGTCAGAGCACAGGGTCAGCCATGATACAGCGCCCCTGGAGCAGATAGGGTTAAGGGCCCAACAATGGCAACCTGGCTGAGCTGGGAATCGAACCGCCGATCTTCCGATCAGTAACTCGGTGCCTTAGCCCTCTGAGCCACCACTGCCCAATTGTGTAGACATCCCGAGCTATTTATTGTTCAAACAACCAATCTAACAGGGCAAACCTGGTCAGTAACGTGTTTCAATGTTTTAATCACATATGGTACTGTACTGTAGGTTCAAACTAAAGGTGTCCTGTTCCAAGTTGTTCAACCCATCTAGACTTCAATACCAGGAAGTGCAAGCTGATCTGTTATCTCATAGTTATTTTTTTTTTGACCTCGCACCCAAATGTGTTTACTGTGTAGGAAAAACTAAAGAATTGGCTTTTCCATTCCCGTCCTTTTAGATGTATTACAGGTACTGTACAAATGAATAAGCAATCGATTCAATGCCATTTCATTCTTTTTATCCAGCATTGACTATGCAGTATGAACATCAATCAGGAGGCAGGTGTAAGCAATAAATGCACAGTAATATGCTACTTACTGTAGCTGGCTGTAGCTTTGCTAATGCATGATAATTCCATAGCCATTATGTCAGTTACAGTGGCACTTACATTCTGCTGTTGTATATTTAATAGGCTTCAATTAACTCATGCTAGTGATGGATAAATCTTCTTTTCATGGTATTACACTAGTTGGCTTGTGGCATTGTTACAGTATTTACACAATATAAAACCACTGATTTGATCAGAAAAATGCACCATAAGTATATGTTCTTTATTAAAAATATTACTGTATACTTATTCCATTATTAATCTCCTTAATTCCCCCCATAAATCTGCACAAGTGTCTGCTTATATCATTGCATTAAACTGAGTAGTCTTAAAACTTGGAGGCATGGTGGCGCAGTTGTAAGCACTGTTGGCTTATACCTCCAGGGTCCAGGTTCGATTTCCACCCCGAGGTCTGTGCGCATGGAGTTTGCATGTTCTCCCTGGGCTTGGTGGGTTTCCTCAAGGTACCCCAGTCCAAAAACATAACCGGAGGACCTACCACAGTTGTAAAAATGGGAATAAATACAATGGTAACCATTGGTCTATACGGTCCCTAGCTGAACTACAGCAGTTCCTAGTTGGATAATGGTTGGAATTTTAGGACTTGCCGCTTCAAATGTAGATGACAAAGAGGATTTGAGATATAAGGCAACTCTGATAGATTTTTTTCCCACTGACATCATGTGACAGATCATGTGACACCTTGATTGCACTTCTGATGTTAATTTGTTGGATGAGATCTTATATTTTATAGCAAGCAAATAGTCTGGAACCCATGAATAGGAAGAATATCCCATTTCTTTGCCTTGGGTAGTTTTGGTGTATGTTTTGGGTCATTATCCATCAACAATATGAAGCGGCATACTATCAGACAGTATAGCCCTATACACTTCAGATTCATCCTGCTACTTTTATCAGCAGGCAGGTCATTAATAAACACCAGTGACCTGGGTCCAGTGGCAGCCATACACGCTTGTGCCATCACAGTGCTTCCACCCTGTTTGACAGATGATGTGGTTCATGAGTTGCTGGTTTTCTTCTCTATACTTTAATCTTCCCATCATTCTTGTAGAAGTTACTTTTAACTCCATACGTCCAAAGAATCTAACAAAGAATTGTCTGTATTTATTTCATTAAGCTGTCTCTTGACTTCATACTTTGACAATGACACATCCAACTCCTTAAAGAGTGTTTCTTGACTCGTTTCGCTAGATTAAGTGTTTTTCTTCATCATGGACAGGATTCTATAATCATCCACTTCTGCGATCTTACAGGTGTTTAATGTTCTTGAGTTTGCCAGTTAATTCCTTCTTATTCAAGAACGTTCCAAACTGTTGTATTGGCTGCTCTCAATGTTTTTTTTTAATTTATTTATCTTTTTGTTCAAGTGAACAGCTACCAAAAGCAAATTTATCAGCTTGATTTGTCATGGGATAATGAGGGAATAGGCCACACCTGACCATGCAAATTTTGCCAGCATTGTTTTCAATAGTTATGAGCCTCTAAAATGGTGTGTCAAACTCCTTGAATTAAAACTGAAAGTCCTGACTTCTCTCACATCTTGATCATTTCAATTTCAATGTGGTGGTGTACAGAGGACAAATGCCAGTATATTGACATGTATATGTATATTAAGGTATTTCATATATGGATTAGTCAGCCAACCAGAACCTAGATCATGTGAAAGAAAAGCAGCAAGATTAGTTAAATTAGTCTAGAAAATCATTCTGTGGAGTAATGAAATAAATAATTATATTTCTTGTACATATATTCAATTAATGAAGCTTAATGAACAAATGCATTCAAAGAAAAGTATACAACATGGGCAAGCAACATGAAATGCCTTTTAAATTGCTTTAAAAAAAAAAAGAAAAGAAAAGAAAAAAAGCTGTCACTTTCAGAATTGAAAAATGAACTCCAATGTCAGGTAGATGGCAGTATGGCAGCACTGAAAAAAACCCTACAGTGCAAATATTCTGGTCAACTAAATTTAGACTGCTTCAACATGGAGACAAATGACAACCTCATAGTTACTTGTCTATATTTTATACAATATTGTTATTGTTATTGATATCTGACTCCAGGGTCTACTGCTTTACAAAAATCAGATCAGTAAACCTGGAGTGGAGCAAATTGCAAACAGTCTTAAACAATCACTGAACACTTGATTATGTAAACTGTAGTAATACTGGGTAGGGCATACTTTTGCTCTTAAAATAGCCCGAGTTTTTAATGGCATTGATTTTACAAGATGATGGAAAGATATCTTTGAGATTCTGGTCCATGTTGACCATTATGATTGCATAACTCAATTCCTGCAGATTTTTCAGGTGCACTTTAACGCTTTAACTCCCCAGATCTGAAACTCTGGTGACTGGGAAGCCCACTGAAATACACCAACTTACCATCATGTTCATGAGACTTTTGATCTGGGACATGTATTATCATGCTGGAAGTAGCCATAAGATTGGTAAATTGTTGTTGTAAAGGGAAACACATGGTCAGCTATAATAATTGAGTGTGCTGTGGCATGCAATCAATGATTCACAAGCTTTACGTGTGCTGATCCACCTCATAGTCTTATGTGTTATGCACTCTGAGATGCTTTTCTGCTCACCACCATTGTACAGAGAGGTTATCTGATTTACTGTAGTCATTCTGACAGTTTGAAACAGTTTTACCACTCATCAAGACTGTTTGTTTGTTTATTTATTTATTTATTTATTTATTTATTTATTTATTATTGCACTACTCTGAGTAACTTCTAGTGACCAGAATGAATGAAAACCATAAGAGTCATAGATCAGACATTATAGGAATACTCAAACTGCAAACAAGCATGCCATGGTCATAAAGCTGCTCGTCCACATTGGCATGATTTTACACATTACACTGCTCAACATGATTAGCTCATTACATGAACGAGTAGTTATTCCTAATAAAATAATGTGCTCTGTGAGTGTACCGTATATAGGATGCTTTTGCTCTGTTTAGGCACAAGACAAGCTGCTGCTGCTGCTGTAAATCTCTACTGCCTCCTACTGGCACTGATTGCAACAAGTGCTTAAAGTACTGGATTGTCTGGGTAGAGACTGGGTAGAAAATATGGGTGTGCTGGCATCACTCAGTACAGTAAAAGGTCAAAATTCTTTCATGGAAAACAATAAAATATCTATTTAAAATTAGTTAAGTGCAACTAAGAAGTGGTGGGATTTGGTAAGTAACAAATGCAGACTTTGCAGACACCAGTTGCACAAATACTGTATTCCTCAAATGATTTCCTGGTTATATATGGGTGCAAACAACTGAAAAAAAAAAAAAAGGTAAATCACTCACCTATAAAGCACATGTCATCAACAGTCTTTAATTCTCAAGATGCACTCAAGCTCCACGACCAAGTGTTGCATTACAGCTGTGACTGTCCTAATCTGTGATAAACAAACATGAAAGCAGGATTCATAACTAAACCTTTAAAGTCAGATTAAAAAAAAAAAGCCATTTAAAATAGAAAATTTCACTTGGAAGCGTATTCTCACATACCTAGTGCTTCAGCGTCTTTTAACTTGCTGCTCTTGGTGCTCTCAACAGACTTATATATAGGTTTCAGTCAGGCATTTTCTCTTCCTCTTTCTCTCTTTCTTTGACTGGAGCTGAAATCAATGGTCACACAATTAAGGACTGTGGATCTGTCAAGCAAAGTGCATAGGGAGGAAGGTATTAAACAAATGCCCAATGAGAAGTTCAATAACAGCAATAATGATGTCGAGTGGTCAGGCTACGGTACTATCAAAACCAGGCTAGACATTTATGTGTCAGGTGGTTTATTTTTGTTGAGAAGCAATTTCCAGTATTGGCAAAGGCCATCAATGATCACTCAACTGTCTGGCGGCTGAGTATCGACTCTCTACCGGGGGAGGCCGATTCGACCGTTCGAAAGTTATAGGCCCTTTCAAACAGTTTGGAGATAGGGACACATGCTTGGAATGGGAAAGTGCAGTCTCAAGAGGCTCCATCACTGATAATTAGCAATCAATCACAAATTAGTTTAAAAGCTTGAAAAGAACACTGAGAGCATTATTAGATTGCAGGGATTCAGAGCTCTCAGATAATGACTTGCATTTTTAGAGGAATTGAAGGCCCCAGCCATTTATTGGCCTCTTTTTTTTTTTTTTTTTTTTTTTTACCAATCACTTCCATAAATCAAGGGAAAATCCAACTGCCCACAAACTGAAATACTACAGGTGTCAGAAGAGAACCATAGGGAGACAAATGGGCTGCTTAAAACTGGTGTAATTAGTCCGTAAGGATTTTCCAGATGTGCCTCATGTTCGTTACAATGTGATTAAAGATCCTTCTAACCTTTACAACAGTAAGGCATAGTGCACATACACTGATTTCTCCTGGATTCTTTTATTATATGCATTATAATGGCTCCTTAGCTATCTCAGAATTCACTCACTTGCCACTTCTTTTAAAAGCAATACCTGTACCCCAGCTCATTCATGAAGTAGCAATCAGTATGTATAAAACATTGCTGATACAGTCCAAGAATTTCATTCAAGTTCACATGAAAATGTCTTTTTCATCCATGTTCTATACTAAGCGTGGTACACCCTGGACAGGATGCCAATTCATCGCAGAGCACACAAACACACTATAAGCAACTTGGGTATGCCAATTAATCTAATCTGCATGTTTTTGGAGTGTGGGAGGAAACCAGAGTACACAGGGAAAACCCACCAAGTTCACAGTGCTATGCCACCCTGGCACCCACTTCAAAATTTAAAATGGGAAAAATGCAAGCTTAATATTTACCCATGGCATAATTATTGGTTTTGAAACTACTGCTCTTGTACAACTTTTCTAGACTAGAGTTTATGCATAGTGATTCAAAAAAGCAAACAACAACAAACACACCCACTGAGCAGCAACCCTGTGGGCCGAGTGATAAATGATGAGGTGAATGGTTAGAGGAGCAACGATGCACTCTTTAGAATTAAGCACAGAGCTAAACTATCAAACCTAGGGCTTTGGTTATCACGATTCTAGTCCTAATTGGCAGCCACTGGTTAATTGTGAGATTAAATACCTTTACCGTAATTTCATTTGAGAACTCTAGGAAGAAGACACTAAAATTGAAAAACAAATATCTATAGTTAATTAGGGTATAAACCATACACCTAATAGGCAGAAGGGGCTCATGAGGAGAAAGATTGCTCCTGAGCTTGATGTCTTTTAACAGAATGTATTGAAAAATCCAGCCAAGAAGTAGCCGTTTCCCCTGTCACAACTCCACAATCCTGATGTGTAGTCTAGAGCTGAGCCACCTCATTCTGCATGCATTCATTTTAATTTAGCTAAACAAAAAATGTGTCCCAGAGTCGCCTTATACTGGTCCTGGAATACATTTACATGTATTAATTTAGCTAAATGTACTACAGTAGATGCATCACAGAGTTATCTAATACTGGTCCTGGCATATTTTTACTGTACATTTATTAATTAAACAAAACATTAAAGTAACCCAGAGCCATTAATACTCACTCTGAAATATAGTCACACTGAACTCCATGCATAGTTTATCTAAAGAAGTGAATATGTGAGTCACACCTAGGCCTGGACTGGGAAATATACCATATATACATTTTATAAATAGAAGTATACACAGTACTGTGCGAAAATCTTGAGAACCCCTTCATTTCTTTATATTTTGCTTCCAACAAGCTGGATCTCAACATTATTGAAGCAGTGTGGGATCATCTTGACAGAGAACGGAACAAAATGCACCCAGTGTCCAAAGAAGAGCTTTGGAATGTCCTTCAAGAAGCGTGGAGAACTATTCGTGAAGACAACTTAAAGAAACTCAAGAAAGCTTGCATAAGAAAGTTCAGGCTGTCCTCAGGAATAACGTTGGTCATTAAATATTAACTTTTAGCCTAAATAAAATGATACAAATTCTCTTTGTATTATACATTATAATGTATTTACATGTACAGTATGTGTGCACATATTGCAGCAAATCTCTGTCGTTATTGACTCATTTTCCTAGGAAAATAGAAAGAATAAGGTGTTTCTCAAATCTGTAAGATTAATACTGTAGGACGAAGGAATTTATGTAAGAAGAGCTTAAAAGATCATCAGGATCACGCTACCTACCATCAACACCTCATACAACAACTTCTATACTGTATCTCTAAAGCAATTGGCAATGGAGACGCCCCGTCCCACCTCCCACCTCCCACCTCTCTCCTCAACTCTTCACCCTCCTGCCATGTGTCAGAACCGACATGACCATCTGTGCCACGGCACCAGCAGACTGTGCACACCCCAGCAGACTGTCTCGCCCCAGAGCCAGTCAGATTACTCAACATCCTGCTGCCTTTGAGTGCTCACCTGGGCTTGTCAAACACCTAACCTAGTATCACTCGCTGCACTCTACACTTGACATTGCTGCTACACTGAAAACAGTTTAAAGATTACAGCATACTGTATGTTCTGTATTTTTAGTCACATGTGTTTTTACAGGGTCTCCCAAATTTATACATACATAAAGTAGGGGAAATTCACATTTTAGCTAATTGCTTTTTCCAAAATGCCAAGGGCATTTGAAGGTCATGATGTACCAGGTACTACACAAAAATTTTTTCAAGAAACGTAGACAAAGTGCGTAGTCACACATACTCGTAAACAGAGGTGAAAGTAGTTTTAAATTCATGCCTGAAGTACTACAACAACCTTCACTGATTCAAGTTTTTCACAAGGTTTTATATTTTATTACCTGTATGGAGTAGAAAGAAATTAGAAACACCTGACATCGTGAATAGCAAAAGATTAGTTTTAACGATTAAGGTGCAACCTTTAACAGGCTTATGTGAAAATTGACAGACTTTCAAAAAAAAAAAAAAAGTTGTCCCAGAACAATAAATCAAATGCACCCTTCCGTTCCTGCTCCTTTTAGGAAGTAAAGAACGACGCGCATGCGCAGCCACACACTGTTTACGGAGAATCCCTGTCCGTCACCTCACACACAACTTGTCTGAAATGATGTTTGTGTTTTTGGAATAAAACACGGACCTACACATTTTACTTGGGATATAAACGACTGCATGCCAAAACCCCACAGCGCTGGATATCAGTCTTCTGTGGTGGGTTGGCAGAAGCTCTTGCACACGTTACCCTGCAGCAGTGAAAGATCAAAACACAACACAGATGGTTTAAGAGAATATTCGGAATGGCTTTGAAGCATTCACTAAGGAGACAAAGTGTTGTTTAAGATGACATAACGAGGATATGTGACAAATAAAGGCTAAACTTAATCAGAAGTATTTTCTTGAATGTGGGGTTTGGCAGGCAGCTGCTCTTCCCTCTTTCCATTCTCCCATGATCACACCCATGAGTGGGTGAGACAACTCCGTGAGTGTTTGCAAACAAATGACAATCCTGTACAGCATGTTTTGTGAAATTCAAAATCACTCAGAATTGGCACAGTAATTTTCCTTAAAGACTGAAACAGACCATACATGGTTCTCAAAATTCATATTATGTGCATATTAAAATAAAGTCACTATAGCAAATACAATGTGTTGTATAAACATTGAAATTATGGAGCACGGAGAAGGCTGAACCTGCGTACACGCCCATACAGTATAATATTAATGAGTATGCAAATGCAACGGTCACATGACAAGGTGTAAATTTTTTTTTTGGTAGATTCCATAAAAAGCTTGTGTATTTTTTTGCGACTTGTGTATGCCGTGATGATTGTTTTGAAGAAAATTATAATGAGGTCTTCGGTCACGTGATCTTAGTGCCATGAAGGAAGGTTGGGCCTAATTAGCATACAAAAAAACCTTTTTATTTTTATTTTTATTATAGATAGATGTGCAAGGTCATTTTTATGAATATTCTTATTTACTGTGTACATGTTTACTCTGAATCAATCTTTAAGTATGGAGACATTTTGGACATCTTTTATTGTTCTGTGTATTTATTGATTTTTTCTCTGTATTTACTGTCCTCACATACATGATATTCGCACTTTTTTGGTCTGGTGTATTGTAATGTATTGCATCACTCTCATGGAGAAACAGCATTTTGTTCTAACGTAAATGACAATAAAACTCCACTTGACACAATACAGTCCAGACTAATTAATAAACTAACAGTTTCATTTACTTCTAAGCAAATCTATGAATTTCTGAGAATGTTATTCCCTCTATAATTGCACATTTTAAGTAAATTACTTCATCCTGAGGCTGTTTTCTCCCTTTTTAATTAATAAGCATTTGTATTAGAGCCTCAAGGTGTTGAATCCTTTTTTGATTTTATAATTAATTTAATTTAATTCAACTTGTACAGATGAATAAAACCCAAATTAATATTTTCCTGTTTAGGGCACAATATTTCACCTCCTCAAGGAATTCATACTCATCTCCTAGAGTTTAGACGTTACCAAAAAATAATAATAATAATAAAAATAAAATAAAAAAACAATCAAAAATATAATTATATACAAATTCTTAAATTCATATATTTTTCTTCATAAATACTCTCTTTGCTCTCTCCATATAAAATTCCATACTGATATTTATTTGCCTTTAATTTTCTAATGTTATGACATAAAACCCTGGACATGAAAATATATCCAATGTTATGTAAGGTAGTGACAGAGCAAGGCAGGTTAACAAACATACTGTAAGCGTTACTGGTCTATTTACTATATACTGTACATAATACTATAAAGCTGCACTTATTTATCTTTATCTTCTCAAAAATATTAAACAAATGGCTTCCCACATTAGTTAAATACAGAACAGGTTTTTAAGTTTCCAATTAGGGTATGATTCCGTATTTTATGGGATGGTTGGCAACCCTACTCTGAATGTGGTCTAACATGCCCTGTGAACCCAGTATGGATAATTAGATGACATTAGTAAATACTTTTTCAGCCTTTAATTTTTTAGAAGCTCTGTTTCTGAAATTTTGTCTTTTAGCACTTCAGCACATTAAAAAAATTTAAAAGCAGTATAATTTAGACCAGCTTCAGAAAAACAACTAATTTGTATTAAAGCAGACTCTTAAATGATCTTTCATTTTTCTTTTTCTTTTGTTAGCTTTTTTTTTTTGCCGTTAAGTTGTTGGTTATCTGCCATGACCTACCATTAGATATAGCTATTACAAATAATGTTGGGGATAACTACATCAAACCCATGAATGCCTATTGTAAACACTCAATGAAGTAACTGTTTATTAGTAGAATAAATACAACTATATTTATACCTGCAGATTTATATAACTGACATGGTTCATTGTAATCTCACAAGGTCATGGCAGATAATGCATGATTATTAACCAACAACTTAATGGCAAACAAAATAAAAATAACAAAGAAAAAAATCTTTTAAGAATCTGCTCTAATACAAATTAGTTGTTTTTCTGAAGCTGGTCTAAATTATGCTGCTTTTACATTTTTTTTTAAATAAATTTCCTCATGGATGTATGGAAGCCAAATACAGAAAAGTGAGTTTGGTCAAGATGCAACAAATAAGAGTCAAATCAAATTAACTCATCATATAATTTAATAGGGTAAATATTTCATCTTCAGCAGTGTGCAGTGATGAGAATTTGGCAATGCTTTCCTCAAATTTCTTCATTAATGTGTCTTTATGTCTTCATTAATGTGTTTTTGTTTTTCAAAAGTATATGAATTAGCACAAAGGGTTGTCTCTCATTTAAGCTCTTGGTACAATAATCTCCTCATGTAAGGACATGATATTTTCTTCCAACTACTCTTCTTCTTTCTTCTTTGTCTTTTACTGTTCCCTTTCAGGGGGTTGTCACAGCGAATCATACGCCTCTATCTAACCCTATCCTCCGCATCCTCTTCTCTCACACCAACCAACTTCATGTCCTCTCTCACCGCATCCACAAATCTCCTCCTTGGTCTTCCACATTTTCTCCCAACTACAATATTGTGAAATATTCTTAAGCCACCACTCATTCCTTCATAGTGTATTTTGCTTCGACATTGAAAGACTTTCTTTGGCTCTACTGTTATGCAGGTTTCTGTCTCTTATTTTCAGTCCAGTTCCTGTGATTGATCAGTTTCTGAGGAAAGTTTTTTGTTTGTTAAGCCACGCGGTGATATACAGAATGAATCCTTCATGCATTAAAAAAACAACAACAACAACAAATGTAACCCAGGTTTTCAATAGCACAAAGAATCCAGTCCAAACATTTGCATTTAACTCTATATTCATTGACACACCAAAACACTTACCTCCAAACCTAATATAAGATACTAGTGAAAATAAATGTTACAATCAGCCTTGCATAGACCCAACAAAATCATTAAAGTAAAGACATTAAAGGCTATTGTTGGATGACACCATGTCAACAATTTTTCATCCAATAAGGAAGAAGAACAGGGACGCCTACCTATAACTGATCAAATTTCTTCAATAATTCAATAAGGTTGTTAGGCTGCTTGTTAGTTAAGTGTCTTTATTTACTTACAGACTTTCAAAGTAAAACACAAAGCAGTGCCTTAATACCATTTTAAAGTTTGATCAAGTTAATATGCATAGCATGATTATAAAAAGTGCTAAAAGAATTGCAGATATTACCTGCCAATCAATTTTCTTTTCAGATCGGAACAATCTTACACGAACAGAACAAGCTGTTTTATGTATCTGGCCCCAAACTCATGTCTGAAGACAGTCTGGTGGAATTATGCCGTTTGTGCAATTGGTCTTGTGCCTTACCTGTTTAGAGTGATTACCAATGCCCTGAGAATACCCTGCCTCTAAGATAACCATATCACATATTTAAATAAATACATCCATCAGTTTACTGTTTCTATTCCACGTATAAATGTAAAACATGATGTTAATATCCCAGAGATTAATCACACAAGCACAAAGATCTTGATCAGAGTTCCAGTGCACCTAAGACAGCAGGATGAACAGCCCTATAGAGGTGTTAGCAGACAGGTCAGGGAATGTCATTCCTGCTGTAGAGTTTCTCGCCAACTGAAGCTGTGATTGGGTCCATGGGTGAGGGGGAGGATGGGTGGTTCTACCAGCTGCCACACACCAGTGTCTTGCTCTTCACATGCGCATAGACCCAGATATGGAATCTGGTAGGAAAGATTTGAATTTACTAAGCATTATTAGCATAATTTTGGTTGGAACATTTTAATGGTATAGATGCCTATTGAAGGCCAGATTTGTCATGACCAAATATTTATCCCAATCCCAATAATCCAAATCCCAATTGGGATAAATAGATGAAATTCAAAAAGTTATCAAAAGGTACAGAAGAAAAAAAGAAAGAAAGAACCACACCTTCCTGACAACTTGGACAAACTCTTTGGCATTATGTGGGGTAAGGCCTTGGAGCTGGCGGGTGCAGCCCTCTAGAGATGAAGCATGGGCCACGATGAGAATGTTGTTTCCTATCAACAAAAATCCAAGCACATTAAGCACTTGCCTGTAGCAGTAATGCCATAAACCATCGACGAGTGCACACTTATTTAGTGCTCACCCTTATTTTTGCAGTCTGCTAGGATGTCTTTGATCACCCTGTAGCTGCGGCTCATGTAGGTGTCATAGGACTCTGACACATTTAGTTTAGAAATTGGTATATGAGGTCTGTGGATATAGACATAATTCTTCTGATGATTCATGTTTAATTCTGATCAGCAGTTGCATGATATATAGGTTGAAAAATTACTGTAGTATTAAATAATATTGAGGTGATTTGTCTGTACTTGTATGTTGTGTCAACACTGAGATTGGCAGCAGCAAGGCCTACAGGAGATATCCATGCAGGTAAAGAATTTCCAGAGACCCATTTTGTCCATTCAAATAACCCCGGCTCCACTCGCATCCTCAACTTCCCATCCTGCTTTAAACCTGTACAGGGAAAGACAGAAAAAGGGGGAAAAACACCCCACTGTGCTTTGGAAATGTAGAAAAATTTTTTTCTGTGTATAGTCAAACCCTTGTATTAAGGTATTTATTAAACATAATAAAAACGAGACTTTTCTATCATTTACCATATATAATAGCTTTCATGGATAATGAAAAATATCATTCATCAAATAAAAAAAGTTAGACAATAAATTACATTGTACATTAAAGGTATCATGACATGTGTTCAAACTGGACATTTTGAGTCAATGATAGTGCCCCCTTAAGAAACAATATAATGGGATTATCTCCTACAGTAAGTGGGTGATGGGCAATTTTGCCTAGTTCTGATGTTCTTTCAGTGAATTCATTAAAACTACTTGTCATTTTCTTTTAATCAATACAATCCATCTGTCCATCACAGGACTCATCTTTTACGCTACCAACACTTTTTAAATTTTCCTTCTACTTTATTTCCTGCCAAGTCCATGTAATTAAACATTAACCCAATGACAGCTTCTGGTTACAGTAGATTGGCTACTCTGAAATAAGTGAATGAATGTGAGTCTGTGTATGTATGCATGCATAGTGCACTGCAATAGACTGACAATCTATTCCTGGATAGATTACAGATCCACTGAAGATGAGTAAAATATTTAGTCAATGGACTGGGCTCTTTCCAGACTGCTTAAAAAGGTTTCCGCCACATTTCGAATAAGTTGCAGCTTAATTTTTACAGTTAAGAAAATGAAGAGTTACAGTTATACTGATGTTAATCCTGCTGATAATAAAAGCATAGATGCATTTTATCTAGGTTTTTTGGGGGGGGGGACAGTACATTATTGATTCTACCTGTATTATAAGACGGTTAATTTGGTAACACCGTAATCTAGTAAAAGACCAACATTTTGGGCTATCTGGACAATTTCTGAAAATTGCTTCTCTTTATAATTTTTTTTACACTGCAATCCCAGATTCACAGACAAGTCTATTAATTCATAGTGATTTGGTGAGATAGCTGTTTATACTGTATCTGAATATACTGTACATATCATAACAATGGTAAGTATTTATTTATTTATTTAATTATTTTTTTGCTTTGTAGGATTTGTCCTAACGGGAGCATGTAAACGATTTAATGAAGAGGGCTGAAGAATTGAATCCTGGGGAATTTATGCCATTGATGACAAAGTAAGCCTACATCTACTGTACACTGGCAAAAGCTGCATTATGACTCAGAAAGGATATTTAGTCTACTGATTGAAATCCTAATAATATACAGTATGTATGACTACTGTGCAAAAGTCATGAACTACCCCTCAGATCTTTATATTCTCCTTCCAAATAGACAGACATTTCATTGTATTTTGAATGTAGTGTTAAGGAATAGTTCCTTCCTCATTTTCAATTTCAGTTCCTGTGCCTGACCAGGTTCACAGTGACCAATGAATCATCCAGATATATTAAAAAACTTAAGGCATGACCCTGTGAGAAACAGGTCCAGATGATGACAAGAAGTTTACTGGTGATGCTGTATGCTGAGTGGGTGGAACAGACGAGAGGAGTTGCTTATGAGGTTGTTACACTTTCGTCACTTTGCACCATGTCACAGTCAAACATTTAATTTAATTTTAATAATTTATTTTAATTTGCTTTTCATTTTGAATTTAATATTGAGAAATAAGGGGTCACTCAAGACTTTTGCACATTACTGTATTTTAGCAAAGAATTTAACATTTGTTGGATAAAAATAACAGATTACAGAAGGTAAATGAATAGGGATTACTAAATAAACACTTACCTTTGAGAATCTCGTGGGCTGTTTGGACACAGCGGAGACTGGGCGAGCAGTACACAAAGTCAATAGTAGTATTATTCTCCAATAACGCTTCACCTGTGACACACGTTCAGACAGCTGAAGTGCATTTAAATTGTTATGGTGTATATAAATGCTAAAAGGTTCCTACATACCGACAGTCTTGGCCTGTATTGCTCCAAACACTGTAATAGGAGCATCCATGTCATAATCTCGGTTTCCACCCCAAGCGGGTAGAAAAGGGGGCATGTTCAGGTTACTTCGCACATATCTGCCTGCAGAAAGACCAAATTACACTGAACTCACTCGTCAATGTGTTTGCGTGAGAAAATGAGAAAGTGTTTGTTTGAGTGGTATAGGGATCACTACCTTTGGCATCTGAGCACTGTGAGAGCCAGTGTTTCCCAAACACCACATCCATCCTCTCTCCATGACGACATATAAACAGGGTTCTTTTAGGTGACTGAGAGCGACTGTTAACTCTGAGTACCTATACCAACACAAAACATTCTATAGTCTAACTACACAGCTTTACTTCTTTGTATGAGCTTTCTTAATCAAATGTGAACTTAATAAGAATATGCAAAAAACTATTAAATTACTGTTTGTGTATAGTAAAAAAATGCATTAAACACCATAATTATCCTGTTAACTGATAGTAAGTGATATTCCTTTGAAAGTAGCACCTGCATAGGTTGGCAGACCACATTCATAATAGATGAGTCTCCAGCTTTTGTGTTATCTAGGCACTGAATGCTGAGCAGCCCATCCAGTGTTCTGCTCTCTTTGTTGCTTTTTTCTGAAGGTAAGGCACTGAAGAATGAGTGCGACCTGTGTATAATGAAAACAGTAACCTTCTTATGATGCTTAAACATGGGACAATACTATAACTGCGAAAAAGTCTTTGAATAAGAGATTACGTTCAGATCTTTTTCACTTTGATAAACTAATGACGGAATTATATATGACACAAAAACATCCAGGGGCCCAGCGTCAATCTTAAGCTCGATTTGCAGTACTGTCTGTGTAAAATTTCTGTGCGTATTCTCCCCATGGTGGATTTCATATGGGTTCAGTCAAAAACATGCCACTAGGTGGATTGGCTACACTGACCTTTCCAAAGTATGAACGAGTATGAATGTGTCTTACATCATGCCCAGATCGCCTAGCCGTGTGTTGAACATGCTTACCCATGGAAGACCCAGGTGTCGCACTCGTCAGCCCGATTAATATAATTTTCAGGTAGTAGCCCTGAAAGCCCCGTGCTTAGAGAAGTGCCATACACCCATCCTTCACTGGTGCTCATATGCTCCACCGTTGAGGTGAAAATAAAGTCGCCTGGTACCAGCTCCAACTCATCTTCATTCTGAGGAATGTATGGGTACATCACCTTCAGAGTCTGAAAAAACAGAAGAGAAGAGTTTAGACACATGCATATTTTGTTCCGAGACATGAAGTACAGTATGTCACTTCATCAGTTATTTAGCCGTCAATTGCGTAGGCCTAAGCTGGGCCTAATAAAACCAGAATAATTCAAGCGGTCATTGAGCAATCCTTCAGTCAGGATTACTCTCCAAAAACCTACCTCATGATTTGCAAATCTAATGTCCCGCGAGAAGAGAACAGCAAGCCAATCACAGCTGAGCTTGACTTCAATTCCTCTTGCCAATTTCTCCAAGGAAGCCAAATGGCTGCTTGGAAAGTTGTAGGCTAGAGTCACATGCAACTGTTTCTTATGTGGTTCCACTTGTACATCTATGAGATGATGAGAAGTTTCCATTAGCTCATATCCTTTCAAGCTCATTTCCTTTTAAATATTGTGAGGATGTACAGAGATCATTTAAATCTGTTAACAGTTCATTATTGTGGTGGAGCAAAGTGGTCTCATTTACAATGAGAAGTAATATGATTATATGTTTTGTAACCAGCTAAATTTTAACTAGAAAAAAAATTGTAACTGGCCAAGGGGAAAAACAGTGGAAAATCTCAGTATACAAAAAAAATCCCTTTATATTGCATTTTAATGAAACTAGCAGTATGAATAGCAGTGAGTCTGTGATATTGGGCAGATTCAACAATTGATGCCAAAAAAACTGTCGATTGATACAAGGTATTCTTTTTTTCAATTCAATTCCATTCAATTCAATTTTATTAATACTGTATAGCGCTTTCATCACTGGTCATTTTCTCAAAGCAGCTTCACAAAATGAACAGAAAATGTATGGAAGTGTGTCTGAGATAATAATGAAATTGTCCCTGATGAGCAAACCAAAGGTGCCGGCAACAGTGGCAAGGAAAAACTCCCTGAGACGGCAATAGGAAGAAACCTTGAGAGAAACCAGACTCAACAGGGAACCCATCCTCATTTGGGTGATAATGCATAGCAGGGATTATATAACATCATGTGTATTATACAACTGGAAGTTCAATATAACAGAAGTTATTAAAATGAAATACTTAAACTTATCATAGCATATAAATATTAAGTCTAGATCGCCATTAAGTCTAATCAGTTGCTCTATACACACCATTACCTGCTTTGGAGGCAGCCTCTGCAGCAAAGTCAAAAGCAAACTTCTTCAGGGTCTCAGCCACCTGTTCCTCGACAAAGAGGCCAATAAAATTGGAAGAGGTATAGAGCTCTAAGGGCAAAGGGCTAGGAAAGCGGCCTCTCCACTGATTAACTGTGGACTGCAACGCCCCACACAGAGCTTCCACCTTACTGTCTGCACACTAGGAAAGAGAGAAACATAATCAATAAGATAACAATATGAGCTAATTGTTGAGTTCAACCACTCAAACTAAAACCAGTAAATTATGATGATAAAAATGACCATTATACATATGTTATTCCAGCAGCACATATTAATGTATAGAAATGGTTATTTTTGTTTTAATAATAGGAATGAAACAACAGGGGAAAAAACATGGCAAAAACTGTATCTGCAATCACTTCAAATCCATGTTTCAATAAGGATTTTTATTGAAAAATTGTTGTCAGAAATTCTGTGCTGGCCTTGGGCAAGAAATGCAGTTAGGAACATGGGTCCAAGATAATGACTCTTCCACATCAAAGCCTTTGTATGTATGTCATTTCAGTTTGTTGTATGAAACGACTGGTGTCATTCTGGTGTCATGTGGTAATTTCATAGGTAATTTATGTGTTAAAGAAATGTCAATTTATATTCTGTTATGTACAGTATACAGGATGGTATATGGCTAAAGAATAAAAAATAAAGAAGAGCCTTTGTGAAAGAACACTTGTGTTACAAGACATTTCTACACGGAGAAGGAGGTCAGAATATTGAAGAAGCCTGGACTACATATTATCTTAAAGAAAAGGTAGGAACATACACTACCCCAAAAAAAAAAAAAAAAAAAGCTCACCATAAAGAATTGACAGAGTGTGATGTGAGGAAATATGTTGTGGGCTTTGTTCTTGCCACAGGTGAGGCGTGACTGCTGCCAGAAGTGAGAGAGCTGGTTCTGAAGAGGGCCACTAGGCCGCAGGTATAGTACATACTCTCTGGGTAAGGGGTCGTCCAGAAAAGGGTCATCTACATGGGAGAAAAGCCTACAGAGAGGAGCTTGATAGGTCACATATCTCATACATGATTGTATTTTTACAATATAGCACAAAGAATTATGTTATATTGCTATAAATAGCCCAAAGAGTTTTAATTACTTCACTCTTATTAAATAACTACACATTCACACACTCATGCCTAGGGACAATTTAGATTTGCTGACTAGCCTACTGCCATTTTTATGGGAAACCAGATTTGAAGAATCTGAGATTATAAAAGCAATCCAGGCCAATGTCATTTACTTTAAATAAATCCCAGTAAACTGCAGTACTCTAAGCTCTACAGCTCCAAATAATTTTCTTCCTGCTATTTTTAATTGGCTAGACATATGACTACCCCCTAAAATATTTCATATGCAATGTACACACCAGGGAACCACAAAATTCCAGAAAATGCACTTTTTTCTTTAAAGAGAGCATGTAATTGTATCAAAAGCATTAACGGTCATGCGTGGTAATTAGCTTATGAATAATACATACAGTATATAAAAAAAAAATTAGCAGTCATTATTACATGACAAAACAGTGGTAGAATTAAAAAAAATTATGTACAAAAATATGTTATAGGAGGGGAATTCAAGTCAAAAAAGGACTTTTGATTGTGCAGAATAACTACAGTACACAGTACATAGTTATGAGAGTATAAACTTTCTGCTTCATGTATGAAATGCTGGCCTCCCATGAACTCCTTTAATTGCCTAAACATGTGGAAATGGCTTGGAGCGAGGTCACGACTGTACAAGGGTCGTCGCAATTACTCCGCTGAGTTCCTTTAATGTGCAAGTGATGTTGGCGAATGATTGTGTGTACATTTCCCAGACAGATGCATTTCTTTGGCAAGTGGGCGACAAGTTATCTCTTGATTTTCAAGTGCTCCAACTACAGTGGGCTCCAAGCCACCTTGGCTGGGATTGTCATTCATGAACATATGGCCTTCTTTAAAACTTTTGCACCATTCAGATGTTTTATTCTTTAATGTGGCCAAGAGTCTCATCACATTACTGTGATTCTGTAAATGTCATTCACAAAAAATATATATATATCACAAGTTCATGTTTGATTTGAACACCCTTGTATTTTGATTCAGCCTGCCAAGACAATTATTTAGGCATTTCAATTGCTGTAAACATTATAACCACTTATTAAAGTGTCAAAATGGTTCACGCTTGCAAGAAAAGGAGTACAGCATATTTCACTCAGGATCGTTAAGTGATATTTAAGTGAGGTAAAATATATATTTAATAATGTTTAACTGAAGAGTAAAAACTCAACATTCAAACATGATAAAAAAATATATATTTTTGTCCTAATGTAAATACAACAAAACACATATTTGTCAGGCTTTTTTAAATTAATACAGTATTGTGCTGTTATCTTACAGAAGGTGCTGTTTGACATGGCACAAACACAGTATTGCCAGTAGGAGGCAGCAGAACACAGTGGGAAAAAAAACAAATTTGGGGGTTGCATATAGTTTTTTTCTTACAACATTAAGGAAATGAAAAGAGGTCTTACCAGTCACATGCAAGTTGTACGTTCCTGCCTCCTGTAGAAACCAGGGCCTTTAACCTGCAGTCAGCATAAAAGAAGAGAAGCACAAAAACATTCATCTTTCATTCTAATACAATGTGCAACCTGTTTTTTTTTTTTTTCTCTCTCTTCATTTCTTTATGTGCATGGTGGAACCATATTGATTTCCTACATTAATTTTGTCTTACACCATATTAACTGTAACCCCTTTAATAAGTGGAATGGAAAATATGAAACATATATCGATGTTTCTTTAACATATTGCAACAGTGTCTCTTTTTCTTGTTGCACATGGCTTATCATAGGAGGGGTTCGTGCTTGAGCTGACTAAACCCGTGTGGGCGGACATGAAGCTACAGAGCCAAGAAGTGATACTCTGTGTTCCATGATGTGACTCACAATCAAAGACATGACATACTGGGGCTTGTATACAATACAGTGTATTAACGTGACTCAAAATGGAGAATGTTTGACAGAGAGATCTGTATGATGGATAAAACTCCTCTCTGAAGCTTTCGCAAGAGTGTGTGGAAACTGTAAAGTTACGTATGTGGGAGAGAACATGAGTATACTGTTCCCTTGTATATTAAGAGCTTAAAAATAATAGAACTGCGAATGGTCGTTCCCGGCCACTTATTAAAAGTGAAATCATAGCAACCATTAGTAGAAGTTTACTGTATCCAATACTGGCACTAATGTTTCGCATAGTAATATGGCACTCCATACCACATGGAAAAATAAAGTTGACAGTAGCACAATTAAGTTGAACTAAGAGTTTTCAGTATTCTTTAGCACCACCACAAAAATATGCCCTATATTCATATCAGGGCATAGTTTTTAATGCGTGTTCCTCTTCTTACCTCAACTACATCTGCCTGAATTGACTTGTACCCAACAGGGACTTGTTTCGTGGTGGATTTTGTATATCTGGGATAATTAACGCCGTCTGACCTGACGCGTACTCGCTAATGAGATAATTAGCAAAGACGAATCATAAGAAAGTGTGTCAAATCCATTGCCTCGGTAAAATAGCAAGGGAATGAGTATTACAGCATATTTTTAGCTGGATTTTGATCCTTTTTTTTGTAATGCTTTACATTGGTTCCCTTATTTGATTCTTTAACTTGTCTTTAACTTCTTTATTAATTCATTAAAACAACCTAGAAATGTGAATATTAGTAAATAACAATATATTGAAAGTTTAAAGTATACATAAATATAAGTAAATACAAAACAACTAATTTACATGCTACCTAATTTAACATTATTTAAACATATATATATATATATATATATATATATATATATATATATATATATATATATATATATATATATATATATATTTTTTTTTTTACATTAATAAACCAAATAATCAACACCTGCATAAAAAGGTTTATCCCATTCATAAAAAAAATCTACATGTGAACTGACTTACTGTACATAACATGGCTAAAAATAAATCAAATCCCAAATGAATATCATAGTTCAAAATGTATTTAGCGGCGATCAGAGTTCAGTAAGTTATCATCATTTAAGGGCAGATGTTTTGTTAATGTAGGTGTTCCTATTTTTAGCAGTGAACAGAATAAACAGGAGTAGCATAGTAGTGTCACTTTGTTAGATTTATTTATCGTTTATTAATTTCAGTTCATGCTAACTAGTGCAAGGCATAATGTTACATAAGGGAATAAGGAACGTGTTATGTAAATATTGTAGTGTATCTAGACTGCCTAGCCAAAAATATCCATTGTTTTATATGGGTCAAATTACTATCCCGTATTAAGCAAGGGAAACATTAAAATGACTTGAGTTAGGTTGTGAACATTGGCATTGGCATTATTAAAAACCTGGAAAGATAGTGCTAAACCCTGAACTTCACAATATGTAGAATTCACAATTTGTTAGGTTGCATCAAAAAGAAATGTACATTAGAAATCAAAGCTATTTTCAAGTGAAAGTAAGAGCATTTCCACACACAATGTGATGAGAACCACATGTTAATGACTAATCAGGAAAAAAGGTTTCAGTTTGCAGGGGAGCATAAAAATTGGACTAGGGCACAATGAGAAAAGGTCTGAAGAATCCAGATTTACCCTATTCGAGAGCAGTGTGTGTGTCAAGGCAAGATGGTCAAGTCTAGGCTCAACAAAGTTATATGCAAAATGACCAGCTTATTCTACTAGCTGATTCTTCCTTGATGACACTAGGGTTGGGTCATTTATTTATTTATTTATTTATTTATTTTCATGATACCGGTGTAAAATGATGCTTTTAAAATAGTACTGGTGACTACACGGTGCCTAAATCAATACTTGGTAGATAAATGGTGGATAACATTAAGTAATGGTTGTTTTAAATTCACAATATATTGAAAGTTTAAAGTATACATAAATCTAAGTAAATACAAAACAACAAATTTACATACTACCTAATGCAACTAAAAAAAAAATCCAAAACCAATAGCAGCAAAGTAGTTGTTTTCCTGGTATGCTGCAAACCAGCTTAAAATTTCAACAATTCTTTCGCAGAAATATGATCATATTTGTCTTATCTGGCAAAAGACGACACTTCTCTTGACTTTGCTAGTGTTGCTCTGACTGGGGATGCCCACACTACCAGCTGATGTTTGTAAGCTGTTAAACATGGTACATCCATGGTGTTTCCCCCTTTACATGCAATTGTTGAAAGACATTTGTTGCATGTCACAGTGTCTGAATCCTTTGTTGCGACATATAGCCACACTTTAAAACCTTTAGCTTTACGCATTTTAATTTAAGCACGTTTTGCTTAGCGAGCTAACGCTACCTGCTGCCATCAGAGCAAGTAATTACTGCATTCATGATCTCAATTCTGAGTCGGAATGTGAAAACAACATGGACACTCGTGTTACTACAAAGATCAGTTGAAATTGTATTATTAGAGTTTTCCGTCTCGTGTTCACGTGCATTTTCTCAGCTGGGAAATTGTCTAAAGACAGTCAAATTAATTATGAGTGTGTTATTCTTCTTCCTTTTTTGTCTTGGTAGCAGTAGAACCAACAACACTGAATACCATTGTAAAAAAAGCCTTCCAGTCTGTATACTATTAATATGTTAATGTTACCCATAGCGTGACTGTATTAAAACCTCATGACTATGATACAGGTGTCCAGAAAGATCTTGTGGTGGCTTTATTAACTATTGAAGTGAAACCCCACAGCTAGAGCTTCCCGTTAAAGGGACAGTTTCCAAATGCCTCTGCGACACAGTACTAAACGGTAGAGAAAGGCAATTCTTCAGAAACTGCCCATCCAGAGACCTTTAACCTAGTACAGAACAAAGTCTTCTTCTTTGAACAGAATCTATTCTGCAAACTGGAAATGGGTTTGTGCTATTGAAAAACACTACAATGGCCCATGAAAGGTAGTGGTGTCACATGAATGTAATAAAAGCAGTGGTTTGTTACTTTTCATATAACTAAATTAAGAAATGCACGCAAAAAGGCAACAAGTCACATTTTCCCTTAATCAAATGTAGATGGGTATATGACAAGCATCGTGTTTAAATGCACAAGAATTACCAGAAGTTGATTTTAAGCCTGAGGTTTCATCAAGCTCCCCATTACATCAGTAAGTTGTCTTCTATATGTACACCACAGTGGTGAGCTAACCATAATGCACTAACAGAAAGGCCACACTTCCTGATTACTTTGAGAACACTCATGCCTTACTCACACCAAACACAGAAATGAGAGATCAGTTATAAGGCACGCAAAACTACGGTAAGCACTGTTTAACGGGTCATGCTCATTCTCTAATCACTGGTGCAAAGTTAATACACTGATTTGAATAAAAATACTTATCTAGTAGTAATAATTCACTTGAGAAAATGTAAAATGCATGATCAAACAAATTCAAGTTAAAGTAAATTTTTTTTTTTTTTAAATGCCTATAATGCATTTTAATTGAAACAATTATGGTAAATAACCATTTAAGCAAATAAAAAATTATTTGGCTAGCTAGATCTAGCTAGAGCTGACAAGGTCATTGAACCTTATACATGTTTCTAACGACACAGTTGGTTGTCTAACCAAGATGTCCTTATACAATGTCCTGAGGTATACGCATAGCCTGTAGCAGCAATCGGATATATGTAACACAGAATAAAATAAGTTCCAAACACTGAAATTACATCTTAAGTTTAATTTAAAAAATCTTCATACAGTATAGCTTCAAATATCAGCCTGGTAGTGTAGGGTTGCCATCTGTCCCAGTTTTCCCCAAAATGTCCCTTTTTAACCATGTGTCCCAGAAAATACAAAAATTATCTGTAACATTGTAACCACCCACCTAATATTTATTAGATCCTGCTTTTGCCACCAAAACAGCCCTTTGAGGCATGAACTCCTCTACACCTAGAAGGTTTGCTGTGATATACTGTATGGTACCATTAGTAGCAGTCCTGTAAATGGTGAGGTGGTGTCTCCATGGATCAGACTTTTTTTTTCAGCACCTCCCACAGATTTTCAATTGGATTAAGGTCGAGAGAATTTGGAGGCCAATCCAACACTTTGTTGCGTTTCCTCAAACCATTCTTGAACCATTTTTGAAGTGTAGATTATCCTGCTGAAAGGGGCCACTGCCATCAGGAAATACCTTATCCATGAAGGGGTTCATCAGGTCAGCAACAATGTCTAGGTAGATGGTGCATGTCAAACATAACATCTACAGTACATGAATGGTAGGACTCAGGGTTTCCCAGCAAAAAATTGCACAAAGAATCTCACTGTACCCATTGGCTTGCCTTCTTCCCATGGAGCATCTTGGAGCCATCTCTTCTCCAGGAAACTGGCACACACCATATCCACATCCCATCCACAAGCACGATTCATTAGACCAGTCCACCTTCCTCCATTGCTCTGTGTTCCAGTTTTAATACTCAAGGGTCATCAAGGGCACCTAAATGGTCTCTGGGCCACTGGAGACTGGTGATATTCTGCAGTTTTGGCGTTTGGAGTTTTGGAGTTGCTCTGGCCCAGTCCTCTATCCATCACAATTTGTCCTCTTCAAAGTTTCACAAATTCTTATAATTGGCCATTTTTTTTTCAACATGGAGATAATCAGTGTTATTCACTTTAACTGTCAGTGTTTTGACAACGTTATGGCTGATCAGTGTATATTAGATTTACCAGAATACATAAAGTTAAAATTATGTAATAATTGTAAAAAAGTAAAAATCTGCAACCCAAAGCTCATTCTGTTACCTAAAGACTTACACGTACATCTTTGCAGTTTATGTTAAACTGTTAAATACTGCCATCCACAAATTTGGCTAACAATTATGTGGTGCACATAAGTATCATACTACTTTCTCATAAGAATTTAAGCATAAGCATAACCATAAATTGGGCCAGGGATGCTCACCCTACACCTACTGCTGTTGTCTAAACACTTGGGTGTATGGACTTTTGGTAGAAAATTACATTTTTCTTCTCCTGTTTTGACTGAGATTTTAAATTAATGAACTAATATTGTCGTTAAATTGATTACGATGCATTTACATTCTGTAATCGTGATTTTAAAAAGTAACAAAGTTAAAAGAAAAAGAAATATGGTTTATTTATACTCAAATGAAATGACCAAAGGACCAGCTTATCAAAATTGTGCACAGGAGTATTGCAGCTGTAAATCTGAAAATGATTTAAGACATACAAAGAGGAATAAACCTTCAGCAAAAATCTGAACTACATGTATAATATAAACAGTAAGTATTATTATTAACAGTATTATTCTAAGGGGGTCTTCTGTAGTGATACTTCTGAAATGAGTACCGTTAGTGAAACAGTTTCCACTCTTAAACAACAAAGTAACCACAAATGTGGGGAGAAAAAATTATGAATTTCCGTTAGTATAAAAAAAAAAAAAAATCAAAAAAGTCTGTGATCAGCAAATGCCCTCAAGAAAAGAAAAAAAAACATCCGTTTCTGACTATCAACATGGAATAAAAGATCACTATGTGCTGAGTTATGCATCATATTTATGTTCACGCAAGGGTGTAAAAATGTTAAAGTTTATGAACTGTAATTATACATACAGTACTCAGTACAGCTTGACTTTATACCATACACTTATAAAATTATTTAGAATTACACCATCAGTGTCACCCGGATGAGTCTGATTTCTCTCAAGGTTTCTTTATTTTGTCACCTCAGGGTGTGTTCCTTGCCTCTGTCACTTCTGGGATGATTATAGGGCATACATTTAAATTTTAGATCCAGATTTTTGTAAAGCTTCTTCGTGGTAATGGTTTTTGGTAAAGTCACCAAACGAGTAAAAAGTGAATTAAACAGAATTTAATTGAAAGGAATTTAGCAACATTAAAAATAGATAAGTCCATCCAGTCATTTAGCGTTAAAAATCTGTGTTAGCATAATTTAGCATAAGAGTCTTACCCTAACCTCAGGCACTAAGGGAGTAGGGAGTGGGCGCATGTAGCGTTTTTTTTTTTATATTTTATTATGCAGATTTGAATATGAGCTGCTTTTAAGTATTAAAAAGAGTAAAAGATAAAAATAACTAGAGATTTTAGGTTAAGCAGACAGTCAACTTTTCCAGTAACAAAGACTTCTGCTAACATTTTTACACGCTAACATCGGGATGTGATTGTCAGATTTTTAAGAAGGGGCAGGAAAAGCCTCTCATGATGAAAAATGTTTATAATTTATGTTTTAAATTCATATTAAAGTAATTAACAACAAGCATGATATACGATGTACATTTGCTATTTAGCACATTATAGCTCATTTACTTAAACGTGCTTTCTTATATTATTCAAGCTACAATATTTAAACAAGGGCAAGGAAGTAAACCAAAAATAATAGAAGACCCTTTACGGGCTTGGGGGCAAAGTTTTACACACAGTGGCGCATATTTTTTACGGTAAGAGATAGAATTATGTTACAGTTTTTGTACACTGAGTCTCAAAGGAAAAAATACATACATTATTTACACTTTACGTGGAGTTGCTTCAAAAATAAAATTATAGTATATAATTTGAACGAAATGAACGCCTATCATCACCAGAACCTGGCTGAACAGATGGTTGGAGACCTTCACATAATTTGTCTCCATATGCAGGCCTCATAACAACGATGATATACAGATGGAGCACATGAAGACATTTTCAATCCATATGCAAGCCTCCTGTGAACCAAACCCACATGATTAAATTACTGTAATTGCACTGTGCATCTGTGCATCAAAGTGTTATTGTTTTAGACTTAACAAGGTGACATTTTATTCATATTTAACTAATTTAGCATCATCTGCTGGAAACTAGGCCTAACTGTTTGTTGTACACATGGCTTTTTTTTTTTTTTTTACATATTCCAGTATGCCATTAGAGCTTGCTGACCTTCACCCTGCGTTTACGTTTTTTCCACCCCCACACAGCTGTCCATATAGGCACTAGCACACGAGCACATCTTCTCCGTGCTACTCTTCAGAATGAAATCTCTCGGCATTAGGCGCAGCATCCTTATGTTTCCTGTTTATAGTGGTGATTTGTGATAAATTAAAGATCAGTTCTATTCATAACCATCACTGTACATCAGGATTATATGTTATTTTTGCTTAAGTGGACAAAAAACGTATTAAGACAATAGTGAAATTTAATGATTTGGTGAGACCCTGAAATTTATTCAATGATGGATAAGAATAAATGCTCAAGATAATAAGAATAATGTGTTATTTTATTTAATGAAATGTCTAAACAACAACCAATATTCAGTATGAAGTCCTTTACTCTTCAAAACCTGCTGGATCCTGCTGGGCATAGAGTCAAGAATATGTCTACAGTGCTCTGGTGTCAGTTGGTCAATCCATCTCTTGCTGAAGTTCATGCATAATTTTTTTTTTTGTGCAGTGTTGGACACCCTGGCTTCAGAAAGTCCTGCCACATCCATTATTATTCCATTCATTATCTAAACCAGCTGATTCTAATTAGCACAATTCTTCAGCCAGGTAGCCAAGAACTAATACATATCGTGCAGGGAGAACTATTATACATGGCATATTTTGATTTAATACATTTGGCCGTCACTGTACAGTATGTGATCTTTTGTATTTCATGTTCATGAAGAGAGGCAAAATACTAAATGTACAAATAACTTTTAGTTTCCTCTAACTGTTCTATGAAGTCATCTCTGAAGGTCTATCAAGATAATCTTCTCAGCAAACAGCCATTCACAGGTACTAACCGTACCATCCGAAAGACTGTGCAGTTCTGCAATGTGACTATATTTGATCTCTGCACTAATAATACTTGACCACCAGCACCAGCTATGTTTATAAAAAAAAAAAACGAATAGCAAGTTTCTTTTCTTCCATTTCTGGACACAGAATTTATTATACTGGCATCTTGTGGCAGTACAGTTCCATCAAAAGCAAACAAAAGCCAAATTGTGCCTATGGGGTTTCCCTCCATAACTGTAAAAAGAGCTTATTGTATGTTTGTACTGGAAAAGTACGGCAGTGTTCAGAATATGATTTTATTTAAGTACACATCTGAATTGATCAACAACCATACTAAGACTGTGGGGCAAGGAGTTTGCAGTTCAATATTACTTTATCAAAATTTAGATTTGAAAATAATACACAATTGTTCAAGAAGGGCATCATTACCACATTTTAATTTCTAATAAAATATATTGAGTTGCATTTCTAAATTCAGCATGTGTGGGCAACATGGTTACTGCATTCCTTTTGCTTGGCAGATCGACACAAATTGGATCTTCTCACAGCTATAGTTCTTATAATAGTTTATGGAATTTGCCAAGGAACATGCCAAAAGGTCTTAAAAGTAAAAAAAAAAAAGAAAGAAAATTAAAAAAGGAGGAGAAGAAAAATAGAAGATCCATTACGTTCTTCAGAAGCTCTGCTCAGAAGGATAGTAGTGTGACAAGATGTCCTCTAAGCTACAAAAGATTACTACAAGTCTTTCCATTTAAAAATGGACATGTTGTCGATTGCATCACTATTTAAAAGCCCAAATGTCCAAACAAGAATTTAAAACACTCTCTATCCATCTAAGTGAGAGCATGAATCTCCCAGCGCTTGAGAGTGAGGCTCTGTAGCAGCACGTTGGAAGGACACTGACTTTTGGATGCACGTTCTTTATTTGGCAAGTGCACAAAAGACACAGATGGTGGACTCACTACTGAGAGGATACCCACACAAACTCTGGTGAATACATTCTCTACAATGATGGCGGTGAAGCAAACTACAGAAAAAAAAAAAAAGGCAGAGTGTATGCCTTCACCAGAGCTTGTCAGTGCATTTCAGTGTTTTTTTTTTTTCTAACATTGCTAAAATTGTCTCAGTAGCTTCTGGTGTCAGAGTGTAGTGCTGCATCAGATTCTGTTATTCTCAGAACATGAGCTTGCATATGATGGAGCAGTGGCAGTAATGAGACTAGTCCAAACACATTCCCATTGGCTTAACTACAGCCCATAAAACAACAGCTGCTGTGTCTGCCAAACATGAGCTCGAATCAGGAATTGAGTGAGGGAACAAGAGGCGCACAGCTGTCTATCCAAAAACACGAACCACACCACCTGCAAGCACAACTGCAAGTGCTGCCCAGCCTACAGCTGGGCTCAAACAAGATGTCTTCAAAAGGCCAGTGTATACCGTTTCGTTCCACAGAAATGATAACAGTCAGACCTGAAGAAACACATCAATGATATGCTCACTGAATGAAATTATAGCACAGTAGAGTGAGCTATTTAAACTGCTGTGGGTATCATTTTATATGATGGAAACTAACAGTAACAACCCAACTAAACCATAATGACACAGCATGGTCTCAATGTCACTCTGCTTGTAGGAAACTTATCTGCTAGCCTCTGATGCACGCGATATGGAAACAGGTAGAAGATTTTACTTTGATACAGCATAAATCGAGGTACAAAAATTATGTAATATTTATATATAATCAAACAGCTAATGAGATTTAAGTTAGTTTAAATGTAAAGGGAAATTGTAAGGAGATGAATGAAAAAGGTTTGATGTAACGTTATACAGTATAGTGTATGTGAGTGTGCCCAGTGACGGTCCAGGGTGTACCCCTAAGCCTCCTGGGATAGGCTCCAAGTCCCCCAGGACCCTGCATACAGGACTAAGTGGCGAGTAAATGAGTAACGTTATATTCGGTCTGTATTTTGGTGGATTCTACAGGTAAGACATTTAATAATAAATTATGAAAAAGCCTGAATTCAGTTTCAAATTTAGTCTTGTACTACCCCTGATGCCTTTAACTGTTTAATGCAGAACATGCAGAACTGAGTGTTTCCATGTTAAGTAGTTCCAGTCTGAACCATTTTAGGAAGCTAAGAACATTTGACTTTACGAAGAAACTATAAAGGGTCGTACGATGTATAGTTTAAAGAAACCAACCAAAACAGAGTCCTTTTGCTTTAAACCCATGAGTCAGAGTTTACTGGGAAGCGTTCTGGTCAGAACCAGATCATAGCTGTCTTTAAAACCAGCTACAAGGCTTTAGACTCCCACACATGGTAAATATGCTTGTGTCAAAAGAAGATTGAAAGACAGCACCTTGTGACTTGTGAACATCGGTCATGGGGTGATGAGCACAGATGCTATCTGCCCTTGTGTTTCCACTCTACAGAGCACTCATTTAGTTATTAAGAATACAGTGACACTTCTGAATGTCTCTCATCTGTCTGTAAGGTTATGTGAGAATTCTAAAAGTTCTCTTAAACAAATATGGGACATTCCCTTTTCATTTGGGAGAACAATAAAATGGGCCAATATTTCAAAAATAAGATGGTGATAAGTGGTATTAATAACCTCCATGGTAAAGCTCAAAGGAGACCTTCTTTGGTATTTTTTGTGATATGAGGAGTTATCAAATTAGCGGTAACTTTATTTACAGATAAAGTCACTAACACTAACCTCTGAAATAGTGGTCGTCCACCACGCTGCTCTTATAGGGCTACACAGTGGTCTTTAACAGAGGAAAAGGAAATTATATGTAGAATATATAGAATATAGAATATTACACTGTTAGTTCAGACCAAGTAATTGGGTGAGAGAATGAGAGGCAACTGGTTATATAGAGTATAAAAGCACTGGGACATTTAACTATGTAACTATGCACCGCTCTACGGTACGGTACTAATGCAAACTAGAAAACTAACAAGTTTCTAACACAAGACTGAATCCCAAATCCCTTTCTAACCCCCAGTCATGAGCACTACTTGGCATGTGGCGCAACTACATAGTACCGGTGGGATAAAACTACTTTCACCCCTGCTAATTACACTAACTCGGTCGCGATACATATAATTAATGGTCCCAGTGTTTTTTTTCGCCACTGTTGACAAAGCATGATAACTAGCTAAATAAACAAATAAATCATAATCTTGCAAATAAATGGTATTTGTAGAACTGCGGAGCCCAAGGTCATGTTGTTGTACTGAATACCAGCACGGCTTTGATATCTTCAGCACTCGTACTGCACAATCATGCCTACAACCACATCCCAGCCGTGCTGATATTCAGTAGAACGGCACTTCCTCTATTCTGATATTGCTTAAGTATATACCCCTACGTGTTAAGATGAGATTAGCAATGATATGTGTATTAACATCACATGTAGAAGGTCACAGATGACAAGCCGAGAGAGCTGGACAGAATAAAGGACCGAAGTACTAATGCATTGTGGGTAACTGTTAGCTAATATGATAGACAAACATGTCAAAAGTTAAAGTTAATTTTCATTTTATTAAAAATAAATCTGAAAAAGCTTTGAAGCTTTTAATTCTAAAAATAAATGTGTCTTATCTTGTGGTCGTGGGTAAAAGCTAGTGCCCTGTCTATTAAATTACAAAAACATCATAAAAGTATAGACAAAGTAGTGTAGAAAATTGTATTAGGCAAAAAATTTAAAATATCATGTGGGCAATACTAAGTAAATCCTTGTAAATCCACCTTTAGCAGCAAGATCTTGAATTAATAGTGTCCTGTGTGACTTTATCAGTCTCTCACATCGCTTTGGTACATTCTTCTACATTGAGGTTTTTGGGCATTTTCTTATGCACATCACTTCAGTTAGGTTGACATCTGGACTTTGACTAGGCCATTCCAAAACCTTGTTTCTTTTATTTTTCAGCCATTCTGACATAGATTGACTGCTGTGCTTCAGATCATTGGCACATGACCCAATTTCAACCAAGCTTAAGCTGTTCTACAGACGGCCTCACATTTGCCTCTAGAATACTCTGCTACACGGAGGAGTTCCTGCGCAACTCAATGACTGCAAGGTGACCTGGTCGTGTGGCAACAAATTCCAGCCCAAATCATCACCCCTCTCTCACCGTGCTTGACAGTGTTTATAAAATGTTTCAGCTGAAATATTGTTTGGTTTTCCCTAAACATGGTGCTGGGCATTAAGGCTGAACAACTCTTTGGTCTCATTTGTCCTTAGGGCATTGTTATAGAAGACGTGAGGTTTGTTCAGATGCAATTTTGCAAAGCTCAGTCGTACGTCCATGTTCTTTTCAGACAGAAGAGGGTTTGTGCTGGCAACCCTTCCAAGCATACCGTACTCGATCTATCCTTGCACTGCATGCTCTGACCTTGGGGTGAATGTGAGCATTCCTGGGAAGATTGGCAGCTTTCTTGAATGCTTTCCACTTCTGAATAATCTTTCTCACTGTAGAATGTTGAACTCCAAATTTTTTGTTTGTAAATGGTTGTATAACCTTTTCCAGTCTTTCTCTCTTGGCATTGTGTTAACACACACCTGAATGCTCCAGACTGACAAACTGACAAAATTTTCCACTTTAACAGTATATACGTCTGCATACCTGCTGATGATCAATTCATCAAGGGATGATGATTAACAACTTACTCTCTTAAGTAAAAGCAGTAAGGTAGTATGTACATGTTTTTTGGCTTAATTTGTATTAAATAAGTAATGGAATGGTGAAAAAAGTTATATGATGTTGTTCCTCTAAGGTTGTATTTGCCTAATACTAAGACCTGCTACAATTGGATAATTTTTATTATATTAATACATGAAAAAAAAAAAAGAGAGGGGCACTAACTTTTAACACATGACTGTAATTGGACTGCAAACACAATGGGCGTATTCCCAGAGGAATAAGAACACATTCTTTTTCTTCAGCAAAAAGTCACATATACTTTTTCTTATCTGCTTCCTGATATTTAGGATCAGAGGAACTTTGTGGAAGGCAAAATTTCCTGGGCTAAAGCTAAAAACTTTGAGGTAATGTCTACCATGATTATTTGTACAATGCAAAAAATTTGCACTGAAGGGCATTAGAAAACATGAAGCATTTTCGGACATATCTTAAAAGGATGAGTTGGCTTGGGTTTAAAAGTAATAATGAAAAAACGAAAGGTCCAAACACTACTGCAGTGACCGTGGCAATATGATCCTATTTTTTTTTTTAAGCGTAATTCATTTCACAACTAAAACTCCTTCTGTGCTGAATTTCCATTATTCCAGTGGGTAGAGTCAGACCTGATGTGTGAGATCCACTCATAATATCTTTCCATTGTTCTAAGTCAAATACGTTTTTTTTTTCCTCCCTTTAATTTTTTTTTTTCCTACAGCAGTCTGGTCTAATTATGCATCGCACCGCACGGAAGTTCAGTGGTTGACATACTACTCAAACATTCGAATGGTCTTTATTTTGCTAACCTTTCACTTTTGCCTGCTTAAAACATGAAAGTTCTGACCATAAAACATTTGCTAACCTCTTTTTCTGCTCTATGCAAAGAGATCCACTTTGCTAATGCACGGCTAACATTTAGCAAGAGTAGATATGTGGGAAGTTGTTAACATAAATTTGTATATCCTGCTTTGCAGCAGAATAAGAAATTAACCCATACTTTTATTTAGTATCATAATTTATTATTACTAGACTTTAGCAAACTTTAAGCTATAACGATTTAGATACAAATTTGCCTGCACAAAACAATAAAGTTCCTAAACAAAATTTTTCTTCATGTCTTCGTAAAAGGGAGAAGGAAGTGCCAAAGATTTGTAGCAGTCACTGGAAAAGCTATTCCTACGTGTTTTCTGTTATTGAAAAACAATAATTGATATATAATAATAATAATTTATATATAATTGCGCTTCTTGGTTTGTCTGTACCAAGCTGCATTATTTACTGTACTTTCTTTTTTTTATTTTATCAAGCAATCGTGAGGCAGCAACTGCAGTATACAGCTGCTATAAGAGAAATGATAAGAGGAACTAACCTGCTTTGGAAGTTACACAACCTTAAATTTAACCTCATATAGATAAAACGTACTATATATACAGTATATATATATATATATATATATATATATATATATATATATATATATATATATATTACCCAAATTCTTGTAGCCAATCATAATACAAAACAAATAATTTATCTAAAATAAATTCTTCATGATTTTTTTTTCATTTTACTGTATCTATTAATCCTCTAACAATCCTAGTCACTTGTTCTTTGTAACACCTAAAAAAAAAGATTTAAACTTCTGAGTCTCAGTTGATCCTTTAATTCAGTTTTTGCATTATCTAATAAGGAGCTGGCATCTGCCAGAAGTGTGGCTGGCAGTCTTATCTTCTTTATCTAAAATGTCTGTGGTGTTACTCTTTAATTGTAAAAAAAAAAAAAAAAAAAAAAAAAAAACTGGCACGTAATCATTGGCACTTTGCTGTGATCATTACTGACCATTCAGTGAGTGAAATGCCTGATCAATAAAAAAAAAAAAACTATTATATTAGTTGGCGACTAATAACTTGTTGCCAACTTGTGAAAGACTACTTATCTGTCTGTGAGAACTATACACACAATATTCTCGGTACAGTACCTTGATGGTATTGAAGCACTAGTGAAACACTGGAATAAATGCAATAGAATAACAAGGTATTATACAGAGAAAATAAGGTATTTTTTATTCTGCCATGTATGTTCTCTTATTCTGCACAGTTAAAAGTCCTGTTTTACTTATATATAACCGTCCTATATAAAACATATTCTGTTATTTATCTGGCCAGATGTTTTGTCATAGCTTAGTGCATGGACATATTTAGCTGTGTAAAAGGAGACTACTAGCTGAGCAAAAATTGAATAAAGAGAGTTTCTGATCCTCTATAGTGTACGTCAATAACAAATGACTCGGGAGTTGGGTCAAAGCCAACCACTTACTGTACTTTTTTCACAACAATAACCAAAACATTTTTGTTTCCAGCTGTAGTCCATGAGATTACATAATTAAAACCAAACAAACAAAAACTATGACCACAAGAAATAACATCAACAAAAAGTGTGTGCTAGCCTATACAATATCATTTTTCATCTTCTACTGTGTACACCAATAAAACAAGAAATGAGCCCTGGATTACAGTCAACCACCCACTGCACTTTTCCATAACAACAACCAAAACATGTTTTCTTTTTTCAAGTGTGGTGCTAAAGATTACATGTTAACGAGTGGAAACACACTGAATATCGTAAGATTTTGTTAGTATTTCTTTTATAAATGTACAAGACACCAAATATAATATTACTAAGCCAATTTCTGGACTTTGTAATATTAGGATAGGAAGTACATTTGACTATTTTAGGGATTTCTTTTGTGCCATTGGGGATACCATGTGCTCCACTGTGTGTGTTTTTTTTTACCTTAGCTATGCAGTGGCAAGGAGCATGGAGTGTAATTTAATTAGCTTTCAAACTAAAACATTTCTCTCAACTTATGTTTATATAATATGAAAATTGTTTCAAGGGTATACTGTGTACACATTTCCAGGTGAAAGGTATATACTAAATATAACACTGCCACTCTATTTTTACATTAAATCCTCTTCAATTATGAATTATTGTTTAATAATGTATTATTCTTGATTACTCTGTTGATCACATTTGTGGTTTGTTTATTTCATTTTAGATAAACCACATCTATAATATGTCTTCCCTTAACCTGTAGCAATATAAACGCAGCAGAATAATGTTTTCCTACTGTTTTCCTTCATTCATTAACAGTGCTGAACTTTAAAGCAGCCTTTATTCTCTATCCGCTTGGCATCATCATATCATGTCCTATATCCACGAGAATCTTGTTTCGTGATTATACTTCCACTTTATTAGGAATAGCAGTATAACTACGCCTTCATGCAATTATACAATCATGCAGATATAGTTGATAAGCTACAGATAATGTTCCCATCAAATATGAGAATGAGAAAAAAATGTGATCTCTGAGAATTTGCCCAGTGAAATTGTCTAGTTTCAGGTTTTTCAGAAACTTCTGATCTCCTGAGATTTTTACACACAGAAGATGGTAAAGTTTACACAAAAGGGTGCAAAATATAAACAATAACATACAGTATCTTTGGCAGTTCTGTGAGTGGAAATGCCTTGTTGGTGATAGAAGTCAAAGGGGACACTGGTTCGAGCTGACGGGAAGGCAGGCAAAACTCAAATAACCAGTCTTTACAACAGTACTGAGTAGAAAAGTATATCAGAGCACACCAGACTTTTTAGGTGGATGGACTACAGCATCAGAGAACCTAGTAAATGTTCTTTCTAGTTTTCAAATGCAAACATTGACTGAGCTGCATGATTTTGTGATTTGCGCTGCTGCCACAGAACTGCCCGATACGATAATTGCAAAAACGGCAAGCGTATGAGTTTCCCTATTAAAACAGGCACCGAGAGCTTGTGGAACTTTATCTTGTCACATAAACCTTATAAGCAAATCAACTAGGGTGTAAACACCACACTTTTTCTGTATTCAGAACCCCAAATCTTTGGATCACATGCAGTCATGCAACGTTACATTTTTATTTCATTCCATCTAAAGAAGATGAATTTCCCTAAAATGTGATTAGTGTTGTATATCATACTGGACATTATAGCATTATATTAATAATATTATAAATAAGTTATTTTATATTGAACATTATATATTGCAAGATTTAAATCAATAAACGACTGGATTCTCAGAGAAAGCTTATTTGTGGAAAACTAAACCATACAAAACAATACAAAAATACTTCTCTCTCTATCTATACTATAACTATATATATATATATATATATATATATATATATATATATATATATATATATATATATATATATATATATATATATATATATATATATATATATATATATATATATATATATGAGACCCTGCCTGTGAAAACCCAGCTAGTCATTTTTATTCATAAAATCAGATTTTAAGATTTTATAAAAATCTGTACTGTAGTGTCACTACTTAGCAGCCATAAAAAAAAAAGTTAAAAGTTTATCAAATTTACAGACACAAGCAGTGACAGAGGCGCGAGAGCCCCATGAAGCAGGTAGAATACAGCCCCAGTTGTCCACAGTGTACTCACGCTCTGTTGTGAGGGAAGCCCATCGATAACAACACGTCCAAATGCGAGCCGTGTTTAACTGCGTTTTGTCGGTTTGGCCGGAGTCTTCGTGGAATAATTTTGGAATAAATGTCTTCTTTTGCTGCCATGCTTTAGGACGCCAGTTCACTTTTCGGTCGGGGGATGAAACGGTACAGAGACAGAGCGCGCTACAGAGATAATTTCGAGTTCCGTATGACCATGTTGGTTGCCCTCCTCCCCCGCTACTGTGAGGCGCAGCGTTTACTGTACTAAACACCCCGTTATACAGGCTAAATACGCCGTATACTACATACTACACTACTACCACACGGTGGCGGACTAGCCTGACATACTACAGTACTTAGTAGAGGAGTGTGTAGTACGCCAAAACCCCAAGGCAGCGTGGCAAACAATACAAATTTATCAACCTAAACACACCGTAGCGGGGTCAAAGAGTGGAAGAAGAGATAGAAAACTCACCAACAGTGTTTTACAAGGTTTATTTTAATGTACGGATGGACTATTTTTATCACATGATACATCCAGTAACTTTCAAAACACTAGTCAACACATGACACGTGACAAAAACAGCACTTTTGCTTGTAACTATTTGTTTATAACTCATAATTATTAAAATACTGCTCACTCACTGTCTGTACCACTATTCCTGCACAGATTTGCAGGGAGCGCAGGGGGATAGGGGCACGAGGTTGGGTACACCCTAGACAGGGTGACAGTCCATAGACACTACAGGAATATTTTATTGTTATTATTTTTTGGAAACACCAATTAGCCTAATCTGTATATCTTTGGATTGTGGGAGGTAACCGGAGTACCCAGAGGAAACCCACCAAGCACGGAACTCAACACACGCATACAGACTCGTTGGGACCCGAACACTCGACCCTGGAGGTACGAGAGCACAGTGCTAACCACTACGCCACCGTGCAACCTGTTAAACAACTTGTATGTATGTATGTACAGTATGTATGTATGTACACTGACAAGCCATAACATTATGACCACCCGGCAAATTTTGAGTAGGTGCAACCAAATCAGTAAGGATCTGTGTTCCGACACCTTTCTATTGAAACCAGCATTAACCAGTACAAATTAATTTGTGTACCCTTTAATGTAATTTCTTTATTTAAGAACAAAACAAATCCTCAGAATTCATTTACAACCTCAAAATATACAAGATCTTATCATCGTTATGGGTGTGACATTAGACAAAGTTATATATATATAACTTATGAGAGTACGTTTACTATAAATTGGGAGAATTTTAAAGAAAACTGCAACTATTTTTAATTACATGTGTACCATGAAAGAGACTTGAATGAACACAAAAGTGTTGATTTAAAAAAATATTTTTTTTCTCATTTCTCATAACAAATGAGTACCAAAATGTACTATTGTATTCTTCTTAAGTCTGAAATATACCTATCTTTAAGCATGCCTAGAAATTAAAAGGCATTTCTGATCTTTAAACAGGCCAGACGGTCAGATTTGAGTCCAATCTAAGCATGGACTGTCCCAAAGACAAACAGCTATGAATAAAGAAATACTGTTTTCTACTTTTAACAGAATCAAAGTATAATTTAGCTTAAAAAATAAAAACATTAACAGAGTCAGAACTAGATCGAACTGGGCCCTCGGAAAGATGTCTTTGTGCTGTACAAAGTTCTGTTGATAACGACCCTGTCATTAGACACTTATAGGCCACTTCATTAGGAACTCCTTTCTACTACTGGGTAACGTTTCTCCATATTGTCAATATTGTTCAATTTTGTGATCCCATGCAAATTGTAGTCTCTAGTTTCTTAAGTTATTAATTGACAGGAGTGACACCCAGTGTGTGTTCAGAGATGCTCTTTGGCATACCTTGGTTGTGACATGATGTTATTTAAGTTACTGTTGCCTTACTGCACCACCTATAATCATTTGCTCATTCGCACCCACTGTAATTTATCTACCTCACTATATACTATTTATATATGCAAATTATTCTGCACTGTGAAAATGTACTTCTGGTTGGATGCTACCTGTATTTCATTGCCTGTATTTCATTGCCTTGTACCTACATGTGCAGTGACAAAGTTGAATCTAATCTAAGTCTTTCAATCAACTCGAAACAGTCTAGCATTAACGAGGCATTTTCATCCAGAAAACTGTTGTTAACTGATATTTTCTCTCTTTTAAACCATTCTCTGTAAAACCTAGAGATTGTGTATGAAAATCCCAGGAGATTAGACCAGCACATCTGGCACCAACAACAATCCATGTTCAAAGTCACTTAAATCATGTGCATACTTTCTTTCCC
>JAAGKR010001157.1:0-16717 GCA_011419295.1 Clarias macrocephalus
AATTTGAGATTTTGTTTGATAGTGTGTGTGTGTGTGTGTGTGTGTGTGTGTCTGTGTGTGTGTGTATACATGTATGTGTGTACGCTAATGAGCAAAAGTAAGAAATGGGAGAATAGGCTGTTAGAAATTAGATTTTTTTTTTCCCTTTCTGTGTGTGTGTGTGTGTGTGTGTGTGTGTGTGTGTGTGTGTGTGTGTGTGTGTGTGTGTGTGTGTGTGTGTGTGTGTGTGTGTGTGTGTGTGTGTGTGTGTATGCTAATGAGCAAAAGTAAGAAATGGGAGGATAGGCTGTTAGAAATTCGATTTTTTTTCTTTCTTTGTGTGCGTGTGTGTGTGTGTGTGTGTGTGTGTGTGTGTGTGTGTGTGTGTGTGTGTGTGTGTATGTGTTGGGGTACTTTGAGGTTCAGTGAGTATGAGAGCGGTCAGATTGCTGCACAATAGAGAGCGCATTCCTCCTAGCTACACTGCATTCCTGCTCCGACAAATCTGCCCAGGTCAGGGGGACAAAATAAACCCTACTGCGTTGAGCTAAGTACCACACACACACATACACACACATATCTATTTCTATATTTATGCAATGATGTATACATACAGCTCAAAAAATTTTTGGGAATACTCAGTCCCGGTTTTACTTGATCGTATGTGTATGCATTGTTCAAGTCAAACCGGGACTAAGTGTTCCCTAATATCGATCTCTATCGAGCTATTTTTTCTCATATACTCACACGTGCACACACACACACACACTCTTACAAAATCCTGCTCACTCTGTATACAGCCCTTCCCAAAGGTTTATCACAAGTCATCTGTACGGAGTAAAGCCGGGGTTATCGTTAAGATATGCGTCATCATGTGCTCAGCTGGACGAGCGAACCACACTGTTGCCTCAGACAGCTCTGTGCATGATCTACAACAGGGATGCCCCTGAAAAGGTCACAAAGGGATTCATTCTTATATTATATGAAATGATAATAATAATAAAAAATTAACTTATATGAATATTCTAAATCTGAAGTTTTTAAGAATTCTTTGTTTTGTGACATGTACAGCAGGCAGGAGGAGTTAAGAAGAAATTCTATATACTAAACATTCTAAGCAACCAAAATTCACCGGCGTTGAACTCATGCACACGAGGAGCACTTGAACGCAGCATGATTTCTAGTTTTAAAAACGCCAGTCAAATCCTCAGTGTGGTTCAATAACGGTATGAAGAAACACTTCAACTCCTCCGTTACATACACTCTAATGATGCATTCTGTCTGAGCAATGGACTGTTAACTGAAGTAACTCTTCTGAATCAGAGACACACATACACACACACATACACACACACTCTAGCAGCATACCTGAATAGGGGCTCCTCCTCTTCCTGAGGCCCCAAAGACGAATCCCGCTCACAGGCATGGCCGTGACCGTTTATCCCCTCGATCTCCACACTCACATGCACACAAATGTAAAGTGCACTGCAAATCCATGCACATACACACGTGCACACACTGCCACTGCTCTCTAGTGTCACAGTAATGCCTGACTGCATGCATGGATGAAACACACTCACACATACACATACACACACATACACACCAGTAAGGGTTCTGCCTCAGACAGAAAGCAGCAATGGGGAATTAAGAGAGACCTGACCAGAGTGACCCCCACCGGGCAGGTTGCCAAGGTGATGCCCGTGCTATCTAGGGAGGTGCATGGTTGCTAAGGAAGGGCCCCCTTTTTCTCCGCCCAAAATATCCTAAACCGGTGACTGAGACTTGCAGACGCACTGATGCTCAGTTCAACACCACGGTGTTAACTCAGAACCACCTCAATTTGAGGGTTTTTTTCGTTTATGGTTTATTGTTATATACAGTATGAATGTGGACTGTAATCACTCACAAGATACTATAAAGCATTTGTTTACTTCAAATGACTATCTATCTGATGCACTTCATGTCTCTCTAACTTTTACACCTACACACATACACCAAGACTGTATATATTAATATATATATAAATATATATACATACACATAGTAATGGGGGCCCAGGTCCTGCTTTATGTCTCACAATGCCCCTGGTTTTTACTCTGTTAATCTGCTTAGCTGGCAAATAATGTTTCATTCTTATTCTAATCTATTCAGCTAGCAACTCTAGTTGTGTGTGTGGATTTTAACAAAAAAAAAGAAAAAAGAAAAAAGAAAAAAAAAATCTGGGACAGATGATCATACTGAGAAGTAAACTGCTCTTGAAGTTATCTTTTAAACGTTCTGTCATCTGACATCTCACAGATATCAGAAACAGGCTGTTTAACAAAGCGGCATGCAGAGAATAATCGGGGAACTTCCAGTAAATAAAGAGAAGGAAGGATCATTCTCGTTCTGATGTTGAGCAATTCAAAGTCTCTTCCTAGTCATCCCTAGGGGGAGAACACAAATAAACTTTAAGGAAACCTGAAGAAGCAGAAGAAGAAGAAAACATACAATGAGGTGTACTTAAGCACATTTCTTCTTCGCCCCTGAGTAGTTTGTTTGCACATGACGTCATGTCCATTGCACTGCAAGAACCAAGCTCTCGAAATGCCAATTTTCTGTTTATGATCGATCAGATCAATCCAACTGAGAAAGTACAATGAGATTTCTTTACGCGCTAAAGGGAGTTGTTAATGAATGGGGTGAATATAATAGCTTGTGAATATTCGGCTAATGCCCGTGTGTGCAGTGAACGCGTTCTTAAAGGCAACATAACTTGTGACTATGTTTGTGTAGCTGACTGTTTCATTACCTCATAAATCGTAAAAATATTATTTATTGCTTGCTTTGTTCGAGTCTGTATTAAAGCAAAAAACATAATAAAATAAAATACAACAATAACTAACCACGAATGAAACATTGTGTTCTGCAAAGTTCTGTGTACGCACCAGAGAAAGATTTAACACTACCACCTGTAAGGAACACCACCGTAAACCAGCGTTAACAGTTACACAAAAGACACGTGAACGTATATAAACCTTCAGTGTGATTGATGGCTCAACCAGCCAATCACAGCACAGCATGAGATAAAGGGCAGGTATAAGCGACGCCTCACGCTCGGTCCGCCGCAGCTCGTGTGAAAGACAAGATAGTTGCTTACATCTCCATAGATGGCGAGTCTTTCAGTTCTGTTTGGGGAAAAAAACCCTCTTCTTCATAACATAAGGATTCGGGTTCAACATATTTGTATGTTCCCCATGTCGCCCAAGTTAAAAAGATGTCAAGTTAAAAAAGAAATGATTAAGCCAACAAACTGAAATGCCCCTATGCGAAGATGATGGTGGAGATCAGGAAGCAGGCTTACAGAGACGCTAAGGGACGCCAGTCTTAAGAGATTTCAGCTGTACGGAACCATGGTGTCTACATGACCTCAAATGCCTGTGGTCTCACTGTGGTGAATTAGTCGCAACCGCTAAATGATAACCCTCACCAGATCCTCCATCCATCCATCCATCTACCCCTCAGGCAAACACAATCCACTCAGCATCCTGTCACACAGGGAGTTCTCCAGCAAATGTAATGTGTCTGGGCTTAATAAATAATAAATCGACCAACACACATACTGATGCAGACCTCCTCAAAAATTAGAAGGCAGCATTTTTTTTTTTTTTTTTAAGTACTGGATTCACCAGTCACCACCCAATATGATATCACAAAACCTAGGTGCCGATTCGATTAATATTGCGATTCTATATTATGATACAAATACAGTATGCACCAAAGGGTGCGATTCTCAAACATATCCCGGAAACAAAGGATGCTGCAGACTCCTGCAAAAGGAGACGATTTGCTGGCGTAATCCCGCCACGGTTTTTGTTGGATCTTGACAGGTGAACACGCTCTCCTTTAACATTCCCCACGAGTAGGAATCAGGTGGTGTAAGATTGGGGGAATGGGACGGGTAAGGGAAGGAATTGTTCTGCCGCCTTTTTCAAACTTAGTTGTGTGTTTTTTCCGCTCGTACGGAACAGGGACTATGTATACTTTTTCCTGCGTCGAGAGACTCACAACATTTTCAACAACAGCTGCACAACGCAACTTCCTCTTCACTACTGGGAACACATGCAGCTGCAGCTATGCGAGAACATGTGCGGGTGGAGCTATGTCCCGTCGACAGACGTCCATGTGCATTTGAGATATGAGAGTTTCAGCACTGTATATCTTGCCGCATACCGTAATATAGAAATATCTTGATCTCGATATTACATTATTTTGTTACAATTTAAAAAACCTTGAATCTAAAAAGAGTAGTAAAAGTCTCTGTAAGCCTGCTTGGTGTAAGACATGCATGGTGTAAGACACCATGGTTCCGTACAGCTGAAATCTCTTAAGACTGGCGTCCCTTAGTGTCTCTGTAAGCCTGCTTCCTGATCTCCACCATCATCTTCGGATATGTAAAAGTACTTTAGCTTTATTCAACAGCCTCACAAGTTAATTGAACAGTTAATTAAATGTAGCCCGTTCCTTACAATATTAGTTCACACTCATCATCTATACCGCTTAATCCTGTATTCAGGGTCACGGGGGGCCGAAAGCCTGTCCCAGGAGACTTAGGGGACAAGGCGGGGTACACCCTGGACAGGGTGCCAATCCATCGCAGGGCACACACATACACACACACACACACACACACACACACACACACACACACTCCTGCCAATTTGGGAACGCCAGTTAACCTAACCTGCATGTCTTTGGACTGTGGGAGGAAACCATAGGTACCAGGAAGAAACCCACCAAGCACGGGGAGAACATGCAAACTCCATGCACACAGAGACAGGAATCGAACCTGGCCGGGAATCCTGGAGGTGTAAGGTGACAGTCCTAACCACTAAACAACTATGCTACCATTACACCAACGTGCCGTCTACTATATTAGTTCTCAATTAAAAGCCAAGACTAACTTCAAATACAAGAGTTAAGGTAAAATCAAATTGAACAAAAAGCTACACTGTTAATGAGAAGAACATATCTCTGTCACCTGCAAAAATAATTATTTCTAAACAAACCTCCAAAATCATTCACTTCTACCACATAAGATGCCAGTGTGTGAATAGTTCAGAGTTGTACCACTTCCCGGCTGTGCGCAGCCCCCAAGTGCGCATGTTTCAAGACATTATATTTGAACTATCTGCTGATGTATCACCATAAAAACATATGTCTGTTGTACAGCTCAGAAGCTCCTGTCCTCTGACATACAGAATATTGTAGCGATTCCCTGGAGCATGGCTACATCAGGCCTTTCGGTTCCCTCACCGTGACTGAGCACAACAGACATGATGCAGTGAAATACAGTAAACCATAAAGAAAAAAAAGACAATGAAAGGTATTGTGTTCCACAGGAACCAGAAAAGTACTACAGAAACAACACACACAAGGAATGTCAGACAGCCTTGATCCCATGCATGACTCACTGAGGCCCTGGCATTCTTCCGCAAGTGTGTGTGTGTGTGCATCTGATTCTCGTGTGAACGTGTATATATTTTCATGGGAAGAATATCGTGAATGTATCTGTTATCTATCCGTACTGTGGTTTCCTCTCTCATGCACAACGTCCCTCAAATAGACAGAAGATAAAATAAGGAAAACAGAAAAACATTCAGCACCCGGAACTCAAACCGAATCAAAACACAGGGTTTTTTTTTCTCCCTCCCCTCAGATATCTGCAGGAAGTACAGGAGTAGACTGAACTCTAGCCTGAACAGGCAAGCAGGCAGGCAGAACGGGTGTGGCCATGAGAAGTGTAAATACTACGAATGGGTTCATTATTGAGGGGTTTGAAAAAAAATCATAAATGAAAGAGTAAACGAATTCATTATGAAAACGATTTCATCACAACTACAGGAATATACTTGCCTAGGACAGGTGCAGGAAATATGCAACGGAGTCAGGAGCTTTTGTCCCTCATTTAATTCATTGTCCCTTTGTCCCTCAGAGAGTTTATTTTTCCTCGAGGCTTAACAAGACATAAAAACACATAGTTCTCCTATTATCAGCATGTGCTTCCTAAATAGACCCTAATAGTCCACTAATAATGTGAATAATCGCCAAACTGGAATAAAAATGTGTTAAATAAATACATCAATCGAAACGGTCTGTCCTGGGTCGACCAGAACGGAATGACGGCAGAAAATGAACCGTTGATAAATCTGTTCATTAGGTAAACATTAGCCATGTAAACACTCGATCTCATTGCTTCTCAATATATTCTCTTTGTGCATGTTTGACCCCATGTGAGGTGATGTGACGAGACTCCGGGAAGGAAATTTTGAGATGGGGTAAACTTTGTGAGACCACCCCTCTCACATCTGTCTTTACTTCAGACTTTCATCCACTGGGTTTCTAGATGAGGAAGGGGCGCTGGCTGGCTCGCCATTTCATACACAGCAAAACAACTAGCCAATCATACATGAGACTAAATTTGTGTAACCAATCATAACGCAGAAGGCGGGATTTATCTTTAAAAAATGGGAAGCTGCTCAAAACTTTAAAAAGTGTGAGACCATTTTTTTATTCTTCTTCATATAATTACTGTATATTAAACCACTTTACACGTCATACTCTGATTGAAAGCTTTGAGCATGAAAAGTAGAGAATGGGGGGGGGGATGGTTGGGGGGTGATAAAAATTGATTTGATGAATCAATTTATAAATCATGATTCTTTTGTGTGCCGTTGTATTAAATTCCCAAACTGACTCCAAAAACAATTTTTACACAATTTATTACATTTATAACAGAGCTGCACAAGTTGCCCAGCCAGGATTGACCACCACAATGACCACAATAACCGATTCTGTGCCGTGTACAGAAGCTTCTGAGTGATGCAACAGATACGCATTTTTATGGTGCCACGTTATCAAAAGCTGTGCAAGTTAAAAAAAACTCTTCAAATGAATTAGTCGATCATTACACGTGCTTACACCAATCTCAAAAAACAACGTTTAGGGCCTCCGAGTGGTGCAGTGGTAAAGTGCTCGCCCTATTATCAGCCTAGAGAGAGCTGATTGGCTGAGCTCGGTGCGTGAGCGTGCAGTTCGAAAAGATGCGGTTGGCTGGCGTCACGTGGTTCGGAGGAAACATGTGATAGTCTTCGGCCCTCCCGACTGAGTGGTGGTAGTAGCCTTAATGTGGGAGCCCCCTAGTGACGGGGAGGAATTGGACACGACTAAATTAGGGAGAAAATCCGTAAAAAAAATTTTTTAAAAACACCACGTGCCTAGTAGAAGCTGCGCATGGGCTCACAATTTCTCAACATGCGCTCAAGAGTCATTTGAGGTGATAAAACATAGCCGTACACTCTGAACTATCCATACATTCGCACCCCTAGTTTTAAGAGTGAATTATTTGCCAAGTTTGTTTAGAATAATAATTATAGTGGATGACAGAGATACGTGCTGCTCAGTTAAACTGTAGCTTTTTCAGTTAAATTACATTTGAAGTTATTTCAAATTGTTTAAACACTGTCCTTGTTTTTTTTAACACACTGAAAACTAATGTTATAAGGGACGTGATGCATTTAATTAATTATGTTCAATTCAGCTGTGAAACTGTTGAATAAAGCTAAGGGATAAAACTTTTTTAAAAGGTTCAAAGTCTTAAAATTGCAAAAAATGCCATATTGAATCAGGATATTTATAAAAATCATGATGCGTACAGAATCGCAAAATTAATTCGTATAGGCACCTACAGTAGTTGTATCAGGTGGTGACTGGTGACTCCCAGTCTACGGGTCTTATCGGATCGGTGTCTGAGTAACCAGTTCAACTGGAATCTCAAATTGGAACGATTTTAGTCAGACTGAAGAAATATTGTCCATGGAGGTGGGTCTAGTGTAACATACCATTATTTTTTTTTTACTGCTCACAGATTGACATGTGACATGAATATACTTATAAATCTATTTTTCTTTCTTCTCCATACCTGTAGTCATTAATTATAGATGAAAGGAATAAAATCTAAATTCGGTCCAGAAATCTGTCGACCTCCCTCTGTGAGTGTGACGGATAACCTACCTACTGAAACATTAAACATCCCCACGTCGCGGCAATGCTTGGACTGGCTTGTGTGGGTTAAGTTAAACAGCTTGATTGTTTTTTTTTTTTTGGTCGCATTTTTCTGTCAGATCTTTTTTTTGTGATCTGATTGAGGCCCTTGTCTAGCTTCAGGCTCTTTATATAGCTTACACACTCTGATGGCTTTAAATAAATAGAGATCTATTTCTAGTTCTCTTCTGCACACTGGATATGAAAACAAGAATAAACCCATAAAGTTATGCGAGCATAAGAATAAAGAGAAACCAAGCCCGTTTGGGAGAGTATGATTACTGAGGGAGTGTCGCTCTCCAGTCTGCAGAGCAAACCCAAATGCGGGAACGGAGCTGGAAATACGCAGTTCGGTGGTTCTTCTGGCTCTCCCTCCTCATCCAGAGCCACGCAGTTGAGCAATGCTTTTGTTCTTTCTGGTCTGTAGTCGTTTCCAGACCTGCGTTTCTCCGGCCTCAGCAGACTACACGCCAGCTACTGTATGAGGTCATGGACAGTGCTTTAGGGTGTTTATTTGATGGAACTAGCTTTTGGTCCACACAGACAGTGGTGCGTTTGTTTTGATTGGCGTCTCTGATGGGTTCCATGTGCCATTCTGTGTAACATGTGGAAGATCTCCGAGGCCAGAGGCGTATCGCTGTATCACACGGTGGATGTGGCTATGTGGAGGCTTCGCTACTAGAGAAGGGGGAACTCGCCACATGAAAGACGACCTGGGTGTGTCCCCATATGGCCTTGGGGTGAGTGGGGGGTTGGACGGAGGAATGGAGGAAGGGAAGAAAGAGAAAGGGCACTCTGATGTGCTGAGGCCCCAGAGTCTGCAGGATGCAAAAAAAGCAGCTGCTTGGATCAACTGACACACACACACACACACACACACACACACACACACACACACACACACACACACACACACACATACACACACACACAGGAGGCAAATTAACACAGTCGTTAGTGAGTGTTCATCATACACTCTTTCCTGTTCCATCCTCCTACCAAAATCTCTCTGTTACTCCTACACACCTTTCCCGCTCTATGGTAACAAATCACTCCTAATCGTTAAAGATGAAGAGAAATTTTTGCTTGAGACTCTTAACCGCAGATGGCTGCCGCATTATTCTGATTTGAACTCGCGACCTGATGATGGGGATTTTCTGCGCCGCCCGTGAGCCTCCTTAATCAACACATCAAAGTCTCTTAACTGCTAGACTTCAATTATGCACAGTGCTGTTATTATATAATAACGTGCTCCACCATTATGTGATCCACCACCACAGTTCACCTCCTGACCAATCAGAATCAGACTCCGGAAGAGCACTTGTGTGCTTTGCTGTCATTGTACCTTGTGAAGAACTCCTTACACACGTGTCCAGCTGAATTAAAATACTGAGAGCAGACAGGCAAAATGCTAGAAAGATTATATCTGTATTTCAGTATATGATCCTCTATGGGGGCAAGGTTCAAGAGATAGAAAACAGGAAGACCCATGGAGGAAGGGCAGTGTGAACGGGAGATGGATGAGAACGCAGGAGAGATAAATCAATCAGACGAGCAAATGATGCTCAGTGGGACAGACACAAAGAAGCACCGGGGCACCAGGGTGATGGTCCCAGCAGAGCCGTGCTCCCGGAGGATTCGGAGCCCAGGCTTGGCTGATTAACCCTCCTGGCCTTGCACTCCTCCAGACGACACATCATACACTTCCCAGCGCCTGAGCGAGGCAAAGTGCGATGATGAAAGTGCATAAAATACATCCAAAAGAGCCAAGAAAAAGAATGAAATATTTTTCAAGTCTCTTTACTTGTCTCAGATACAGACCTAAGCCTTGCCTGAAGAGACCCCTGTGAAGACAAAGTCAAGCGAAACATGAGATCAGTCTGTCTCCAGCCAGGTAGGATAAGGTATTAGTGACCTCAGCAAACACTCCAAGTAAGGTGGGGGTGCACCGAAACAGCTCTCGCTCTTCCATCAAACCCTGAAGCCCTAGGTCTCACACCCACCATAGTCAGAGAAGTGAGAATCCCACCATGTTCCAAAAAAAAAAAAACGCTATGCACGAAATGACCAAAGGTTTCCAGACACCTGATGATGACTCTCATATCTGCTTTTTGAACATCCCGTTCCCTTTGAGTTTTATTCTGGGGAGGCTGTGTGGCTGTGGAGATACTGTAAGTGCTCGTTCAGCAACCAGAGCATTAGTGAGGAGGTCACAGTGTAGCAGGCGGTGTTTCAGCTCCTCCCAAAGCTGTTCAGTAGGGTTGAGCTCTGTGCAAAACACCTTGACAAACAAAGCCTTCATGGAGCTCGCTCTGTAAGACTCGCTTGCAAGACTTTAGAACTCATTTCCTTTCATATATAAACGTTTTTTTATATTGGACTTCCAGTTGCCTAACACACAGAATGAATGCAGATCAATCGCTGCTATCCGTCATCACCCAAATAAGGTTTGGTTACCCGTTGAGTCTGGTTTCACTCAAGGTTCTTTCCTATTGCCATCTCAGGAAGTTTTTCATTGCCTCCCTCGTCCTCATCTTGCTCATCTGATCGTTTTGATTCGTACACATCATCTCAAACAGTTCATGCTTATGTCCCTATGTATCGCCTTGCACCTTCAGGTTTCAGGGTCGACTCCCATCTCGAGTATGTGTGCATAGAGTTACATGTTCTCCCAGTGCTTGAACGTCAGATGACGTCAGATTAAGCTAATTATAGAATGTGTGTGTTTGTGTGTGTGTGTGTATGTGTGTATGTGTCCTGCGATAGATTGGCACCCTGTCCAGGGTGTACGCCTCCTCCTGGGATAAGCTCTAGTCCCGCCAGTATAGACAATGAAGGACTGAATGAATGAAGGCATTGAATTGAACTTTGTAGGTTTTGTGTTTAGTTCCAATGAAGGTGAATCATAAAACTACGACAATCTACAAGTCATACACACTCTGGCTAACGCTTTTATCCAAACCTCTGTGAGATGATACTACTGTGCAGTTAAGGGGGTTAAGGGTCTCTTCTCATGTACGTGACTTTGTCAGTGCGGGGATTTAAACTCCTGACCTGCTAACCAGCAGCTTCACCAAATCGTGTTTAAGCCCGGCCACCTCAAAAGCCTTTGAAAGGGTACAAATAGATCACGTGTCAGTTTACACCATTAAACGGTAATCATGGGGACCAGTTAATTTGTAAATTTGTTCAATTCTGTCATTAATCATGAGTAACTGCTTTGCACTGGTCTGGGTCAGGGAGGATCAGGAGCTTATACACGCCGAGGGCAACATGCACGTCAAAAGTGACCGCTAATTCCATAATGAACATGAAATGTAGAATTTGTAGCACATATGTCATATAAATTAAGTCATTTGACTGGCTTTGATAACAACGTGACAAAATCAGTCCTTTCTCTGCCATTAAGCTCGAGGATACACACACACACACACTTTGTTATTGCGTAATGAAGTTTTGAGCAATTTCATAGTTAAAAAAAAAAAAAAACACATTCCAAACGATGTGATCGTCTCCCTCCTGCCGCAGACACACACACGCATACACACACACATACATGCGTATTTACACTTGCAGTTTTTGACTGGCAAATGCATGCATGCCTGTCTTTATCAGGAACACAGAGGTGTGTGAGGCTGAGCAGGAGCAGAGATCTGGCAAAAGTTCAAAAGGCACACACTTTATACGAGACGCACGTCTGATCCAGAACGCTCCTGTTCCGTGTTACACAAGCTCATAAAGACTCGACGATTCATGCCTAAAACCACAGAACCGGTATTACGGCTTCCTTCTCATAAAATTTATACTCAAAGCATCAATAACACTTTTCCCTCGCCACGTTTTGCAAACTTTATCTCTGCTGTGGAAAGAAGCAGCAGGAAGTCAGACAATAAAAATGATAAAACAGATTATATATAAAAAAAAATAATTTAAAAAGGGAAAAAAAAAGGGCGTGCACACACACACACACACACACACACACACACACACACACACACACACACACACACACACACAGATAGATAGATAATATGTTAACAACTTGTAGTATCTTTTTACTGGAAAGTGTGTTGGTTTGTCTTGCTGTCGGAAATGTTGCGACTTGTTTTTGACAATATAGAGAATTTATTATCACGTTCTGACTGATCAGAATCAGGAATCAAATATTATGTGCCGCTGATTACAGGTAGAATTTCACAACTTTCTGTAGGATTGTGTCACAGGTGAGTTATAGTTATAGGTTGGAACAGGGAGCAGGTTACAGTCGGTATTTTCTCATGGCTAAATGATGATTCGTGCCTAATAAACAAACGTTACAGATGTGGTGGATAGGACAGCTGTGTGGTTTAATCGATTATGCAATTTCATCTGGCTTTTGTTGGTTGATTCAATTAATTAAGTCAAAAGTCTGGCAAAAGTCTTGAGTCACTCCTCATTTCTTCATATTAAACTAAATGATGTAAATTAAATGGGAAGACATGTTTTACTGCGACAGGCCACAAAGCGCCTAAAGATTCTTGGTTGTTCAACATTAGCAGTAACCTCATTTCCCCTCTCGTCTGTTCCAACCGCCCCGCATTCAGCATCACCAGTGTACAGGACTAATCACCAGCCTGATCATCTCTCATCATCTGCACCAGTTCCTCACTGGTTCATGCCTTCAGTTGGATGTTTTTTTATGCTTGAATGATGCGTGTGTGGCTTAACAAACAAAAAAACATGACTTTAAAACAGGACTGAAAATGAGAGACGAAGCCTGCAGAACTATTCTATACTCAGGACAAATCAGGCAATAAACATTAGTGCTATTGAATCCAATCTAACCGAATTGACGGTTCACCAATTATTAACAGCTCTATTGGATAGTAATAAGATATCTATCCGGTGTGTGTGTGTGTGTGTGTGTGTGTGTCTCTGGCCATGAGCAGTACTTTCAAAGGCCTGTCTATCATCTGCCTCATGCATCAGTCACAGCCAATGCACAGCCCAAGAGCCAGAGCTGATGCACAGCCCAAGAGCCAGACGATCTGAAATCGCAGCCATGAATGCTGCGTGTCTCTGCAGCTGGATGCCAATCCACTGTAGCAGAATAAAACTGTTTCGTTTCATGAATGATCACTGTGCTTAGTTTTCCCCCAGAAGGGCCATTACAGCACTCATCTGTTCGGTGCATTCCTCTGTTGTAGTGCAGACACACGCCACAGTTGTTGTTTATGTTCGAGACGAAACACTGTGTGTTCAGACAGACTGAGCAAGACGGATGGGATTTCCCCTGCGGCGCTAAGCCCAGCCTCTTTAAACGTTCTTCTCCTGATACAGGGCTGTGCTGGTATAGACGTACTTATAAGACCAGACTGAGGATGTGACAAGGCCAGCGTCAAAACCTCACCCCGATGAGCAGCTGATTTATCCAGCTGAATGTTTATGAACCAAGCTGCCTTACACCGACTGACACAGACAGGCAGGCTATATGTTTATACAGTTATCGGATTGAAATTCCTGTCTACTCCCCCATGACAATCCACACACAGCTGTGTCAAAGACCTCGCGGTACAATGAACCCGAAACACGCCAGCATTTCTCCATGCAAAAAAAAAAAAAAAAGGACTGAGTGCAAAAAAAATTTATAATAAAAAAAAACTATATGGAGCTTGTTATTTTTAGTGCTTTGAACATCCCATGGGACGAAATAATGGTCAGTATTAGAGTCTAAACCACACGCTCATTATAGTGCTCATAACTCTAAAATCATAAAACAGAAAGATCTGGCCACCCACGACCTTCCAGCACACGTTCTGCATAAGCAGCAGAAAAGAGCAGGTTTCACTGCTACATGACGTTACTGACCAAACCAAGTTTCCACAATAACCATCCTTCCTGAAAAACATCCTCTTAGAGAACAGTATCCAGGAGTCCAGCACAGCTGTGAAGGAAGTGTGCGTGCGTGTGTGTGTGTGTGTGTGTGTGTGTGTGTGTGTGTGTGTGTGTGTGTGTGTGTGTGTGCGTGTGCGTGCGTGTGTGTGTGTGCGATAAGAATGAGAAAAAAAAGCAAAAAGTGGTGATCACCTTTTCCGTCATTTATTTCCTGTATGAAATAACCGTAGTGCTTTTGTCCTGCTTTACCTCTGCAGCGTGGTGTACTGTAGTGAGTTCAGGACGAGCTGCTCACCGGACAGTCCATACAGCACTTTTACTGCCTGCCTGCCTGAAACCCTGTCACACTGCATGGATAGCAAAATTAACTATAATTAGGATTCATCAACGAAACTCAATAATACAAAATAGCTGGCGAACAAACTTATGAAACTTATGAAGCGCGGAGTCGCACGTTACATCGCGTCATTCATTCAAATGTGCTGGATGGAAATGGCGATGCATGTCGAGAACTTGGCACTAGTGTTTGCACACAGGTACACTTTGACACTTTTTATAATCTGTTTACACTGACGGAATAATGTCACATGCTCTTAGCTAAACAGAGGTTCATTTCACCTTGGGGTGCTGCTCATGTACTCCTCATGACCGGAGCGCCATGTAGAAAAAACATACGTTCCCAGGGTGCGAAGAGGCGAAAGAGCGAGAGAGAGAGAGACCTCACCCCACCATATCACACATACACACACAAATATGCACTGATCACTGTTACTATTATCATTCTGTACATATATGTATACATGTTTTTTTTCCTCTCCATTCCTTTTTCTTTTTTCCACGAGTCACTTTATCCTGGACTAAATGTTTGTACTCTTTTATTTTACATACATTTATTTATTATTACTCCTTCTATACTTTTTTCTTTCTCTCTACTCTTGTTATTTTCTTCTGCCTTATCTCTAAGCTTTGGCAATACGAATGTAGATACTGGTCATGCCAATAAAGCACATTTGAATCTTTAATCTTGAGAGAGAGACAGAGAGAGAGAGACAGACAGACAGACAGAGAGAGAGAGGTGCTCTGAAAATGTCCACCTGAGTTATGCAACATTACGAACCTCCCTCTGTTTAAAGTAAAACTAAAGACTCACTTTTATAATTTTATGTGTTTTTATAATTGTATAATTTTGTTTTATTAATTATTATTATAATTTTTATTATTATTATATAATTTTACATTTATTTATAATTATGTGTTTTATTTTGTTTTTGTATTTATTTGTATTTTATATAAAATTCTAGAAAATAAATATTCTTTATTGTTATTTTTGTGCTGTGAAGCACTTTGGTTCAACTTAGGTTGCTGTAAGGTGCTATATATAAATAAATGTTGATTGATTGATGTTGATGTCGATATATCCTGTATTTCAATATAGCTTTAATTAAAATATTCATAAACACGATTTAAAAGGAAACACAATCTGATAAACGCCTCCTTCAGCCTGCGCGGCTTCAGAGAAGAAAAGCCAAGTGAATTCAAGATTCAAAGAAATCCCCGATTCAAAATTTCACAGAAATTATAATTTTATATATAATAAAATTATATATATATTATTTTATAATATATATAAAATATATTATTTTAAAGAAATATATTATTAAATAAAATAAAATGGGATAGAATAAAATAAAAGTACCATATTGCACACTAAACTTTTGAATACCACATTATTGCACATGAAATAATTCACCATTAGAGACGACAACAACAACAACAACAACAAAGAAAGAGTGAGTGTGTGTGTGTGTGTGTGTGTGTGTGTGTGTGTGTGTGTGTGTGTGTGTGTGTGTGTGTGTATACCAGTGAATGTCACATTTACCTTAGTGAAAGTTTCATTTGCCATTGCAGATCTTTATCTTTATTTGATAAAGGTTAACATTTTTAGTTTAGTACAGCACTATTAACAGAAAAAACTAATATCTTCTGTTAAAATAATACAAACAATTAATCGGAAAAAGTTTCAATATACGAAGCAGCTGTAACTGTAAATGTTATCTATTTATAAAGAACCCATTAACAAGGACAACATTTTCTTTCCGACTTTTTACATACATACAAACAATTAATCTGAAAAAGTTTCAATATATGTGTGTGTGTGTGTGTGTGTGTGTGTGTGTGTGTGTGTGTGTGTGTGTGTGTGTGTGTGTGTATATGCGTGGGTTGTTTCCCAGTCAAAGGAGTAATGCATTTCTTTTCACTTCACTCCCATCTCTACACATTCAAAAACAATACCTTCCTCAAGCAGGAAAACCACAGAACATCTACAGACCGGATCGGACACGGCGACGCAATGAACAAAATGACCAAATCGAGTTCTTTGTCTGACATGTTGTGTAACAGACCTCGGCTCATGATAGGAACACAAGTTATTCCAAGCTTTCCGTTATTCCAACATACAGAACTGATCAAAAGTCTTCTAATTTCACAGGTTTTCCTTCAGTTTTTTTCTCCACATTGTATTTTACACAAAACAAATATAGAATTATGGAAGTAACAAAAAAAGTGTTAAATAACCAGGAAAATGTTGAAAATTTCCGATTCTTCAAAGTAGCCTTTGCTTCAATGACAGTTCTGCACACTCATTGATCCTCATAACGTAATCACGAGAAATTGTTTTCCAAGAATCTACTGGAATCTACTATTTCCTAGATGTGTTGAGTACTTTGTGTTGGCTGCTTTTCCTTTATTCTCTGGTTGAATTCATCACAAACCATCTCAA